>JAODLC010000002.1:5103968-5123685 GCA_026781145.1 Hippopotamyrus pictus
CCTTTCTTCCCATTCAGCATTCCACGCAGACCCCTCTCCCTGTCTCTCTGTCTCACGTTCCCCTTTCTTCCCATTCAGCATTCCACGCAGACCCCTCTCCCTGTCTCTCTGTCTCACGTTCCCCTTTCTTCCCATTCACCATTCCCCACAGACCCCTCTCCCTGTCTCTCTGTCTCCCGTTTCTTCCCTGGATTTTTTTTTTTCTCCTCGTGTATCTCCCCGCTGTCTCCGTCACCCTGGCTCTCACCCGCACACCTCTCACCCTGTGTGGCCGGCAGCCATCCTCCCTCTCCATGCCAAAATGTCCTGAATTTCATTTGTGCAGCAAGGCTTTTATCCTAATTGAAGATCCTGTGGTGAGTGGGGGTCTGCTTGCTTGCCAGACAGAGGGGTGGGGGGTGTGCTGACTCAGGCAGAGAGGGGACTGCAGGGGACGGGCTTGGGTGGGGTTCAGGTGGACAGCAGGGTGATCAGGAATTCTGCTCCTCACACTTGGTGTACGGGGCACTCCCCCCCCTTCCAGCACATTCATTCACCATGACCTGGCTGCATTGTACCTCCTCACCAGACGAATGTCATTAAGCCTTTTCTTTGCTGGATTCAATTTCACGTCGTCCCCTTTCATTTTTGCCCCCCCCCCCCCCATGACTGATGAACCATTTAGGTGCTTTTAGTGACCTTTAGCATGCTGGCCTGTCATGGCTGCCCCAGGCGACCATCCACGGCTCCCGTTCAGACTGGATGATCTTCTGTTGCATCATCCCATTCCTTAGCCAGCTACTCACACCCCCCAGGGATGATGTCATGCGATGTCCCGGGGGAATGTGCCCCGCTGACCCCGCTGCATTGGCGTGGCTGCCCGCTGTCCGGGCTGCACCGAGCCTCTTTGTTCTCGCGTGAGGCAGATGGACCCCATTACGCTCCTCAAATGCTCAGGCAGAACCCAGGCCTGCATCAGCCGCCGTCGCTTCATTCCTGCACAGGCACTAAATGTTGGCCATTGTGCGTCTAAAGAAGGGGCGTGGGGAGGTGGGGGGAGATTGAGGCGGTGCGTATGGGGAGGGAGGGGGGGTGTGGTGTGGGCTCGCACTGTTTAGGGTGTAAGGGAGGCACATTTCTGAATAGAGCCTGGTTCCTAGCCAACGTCAGACCGCTTCTCAGGCTTTTTATCTCTAAGGGGAACGAGGGAATATGCTAATGGTTGTTTCAGCTCCATCAGGGAGAGAGAATGTCTTGTTAACCCATCCTGCTGCCCGGTGCTTCAGAAAAAGGTTTTCTACACCAGTGAAGGCTGTTAAACTGTATTTGTAGACCGTTCCATCATGTCTGCTGCCTGAGGAAATCATACTGTCCTCCTTCCGAAGGCTTTACAGAATGTATTAAATGAGGGCGTGTACATCTGCTAGTTGTAAATGGCTTCATTTTAATTTAGACCACCGGTGAGCTCTCAGGGTGGGGCGGGGGGCCACGCTGAGTTATTACCTTGTGTAACTGCCTGGATGTCCTAATGGCGTTCTTTGTCTCTGCAGGGTAGGGGCCTATACACACATCAGCCTGCCAGCACATCAGTCTCCTCTAATGTCCTCAACAAGGGCACTTGCCCCCACCCCCAGGCCCCTGAATCCCTGCTGTTGCCAAGCGCCCGTACGGTGTGGACCTGTGAAAAGCTCTCAGGGACAGCTGGCATCTTTCTCGCTCTCTCTCTCTCTCACTCTCTCTCTCTCCCTCTCCCTGTCTCGGCCTGTCTGGATGAGACGCCAGTTAGAGAGCACCCAAGCTGAACCGTACAAATTTAAAATGGGCGAGGCCAGTAAACCAAGCACTTCGCTCAGCGTCACACAGTCATTCCCGTCTTGCTTGGAGGAAACGGGGATCGATCAGACGCCAGTGGCACTGGGGGGGGGGCGTGTCCTTGGAGGAAATGGGGATCGATCATAGGCCAGTGACAATGGCGGGGGGGGGTGTGTGTCCTTGGGGTTTCCGTTTGCTTCACAGTGACCTATGGCAGTTCACCACAGCCAACACCTTGTTTCTGGTACTGGCTGGGGGAGGTTCGAAGGCAGTTGCTGCGTAGCATTGGCCTCTTAGTGACGCCTGTGTGTTTGGCTGAGACTTTGCTGATGCCTGTTTCGTAACTTAGGCATGATTTAGACGCCCTCCCCCGTTGCTTTATCTCTGGGTGGTCTGACTGCCTCCTTAATGTGCCACACAAGAGGCCAGCATCTCAGCACTGCTGGAAGCTTCCGTGGTGAGATTTCATGTCAATTCAATTCAGGTGATTTTTATATGCCTTTCATTGGGTTACAGTCCATCCGGGTTTCCCCGGACACGCCCTCTTTTTGAGCCCCTGTTTGGGCGTCCGGACGGTTTTTCAAAAATTGATAGTTTGTACCCGTATGACCCAATGTTGCAAATTACAGCGGAGTACCAAGTGAAGAAGTGAAGGAAAAAGCACCAGTTTTTTAAATGAGGCCCATTGCTATTGTAAGGCCGTGTAGTAACATTACGCTTTTGACCAACAAAAACCACGTCTAAAGTCAGTGACGCATTATTAAACGTTATTTAAGCGGCGTATTTTATAAACGTCATTTACGACGCTTACTGACACGGATATGTGCACAATTGGAATTTCATTTAATTTATATATGTTTTATTATAGAGTAGAACTGGTCTTTTTCACGTAATCATACTGTTAAATAAAACACCAAAAGAAAAATATATATATACTGTATAAAGTAAAAATCATATCATTAAAAAAATCTTTCGAGTTCCTTATCAGATTTAAGCACGTACTATAATTAAAAGGACATTTCGGTTGCTGAAAATGCGTTTCAAATATTTAGATAAGTGAGGTGGAACGTTACAATACAGATCTCGAGATGCCGCTCCATTCTTTGTTGCATGCTGCATGTTGCCTGCCATTGCCTTGCGTGATGGATGTCTGTTGGACATAAATGAGGACACATCAGAGGACTTTAGAAGGCCCGATGCCAACGAAGGAGGGTACTAGAGGTATTCATCCTACCTATTGAAACTGTTTGGTTATGCGCAAGCGCGCAACGAAATCACGCCCCTTTTCTCGTGCTTGAAGAACCGACCATCGGTCTATCCTACCTTGCATTGGAGTTACAAGTCTCGCGTAATTAATCTTATTTGTGCGTTTTTCAACATGCATACATTTTTAATATTTTATTAAATACATTTCACACTTTATCAGTATCACGCTGGCTTACTATCAATGTTTTGTATGTTGTATGCTGAATAACTTGACATGAGTTCCGTAGGCTGTATAATGTCAGTATTGTGCACATATTTATGACAGTATCTTATACAGTATCTTTATAAAGTATAATAGTGTATCGAATTGGCTACCCGTATTTTATAAAGGTAGGATGCCCTGATAAAGTATTTGGGGCTATCGATATGCGCTACCTGTAGTTTTGACGCTGGTAATACAAACTGATAAGGTATGTCAGACTATCCCTATGCCTTAGTACGTGTTTTTAAATTAGTTACTCATCTATTATGTTTGGATTATCCGCTTTCAGTTTCAGCCAATAAAATGACGATATGATTTTTCAGTAGGGTAGCACCGATCAATAGATAAATATGTTGAATCAAATCGAGCTAAAGTAGGACAAATCGACAGAACACCGGCGGCAGTGCGGGCAAGGAGAGATCAGATGGCAGAAAAGCTGAATCGTATGTAGCCTGGTAAGGAATCTAAATTGTGAGAGTAGAAAAATAACAGGCTTTTATTTTAAAGCACTTTAACACTGTTGGTTGTGGTTTGTTTGAACAAAGATCTCTCTTTTTTATATTTTGCGAACTGCAGACCCAAAATTAAAATAAAAAACGCTCAGCAGCGAGCTTGAAGCTCGGAGCTTCCCCGTCTTCTGACGTCATACCGCTTTCACAGCACGACGAAAACGTGGAGGCTGCTACCTCATCCCACGCCTGCATCTCCTCGAGAGGCCTGGGTGGGGCGGTGCTGCTCCCGTAGATGATCTGCTCGATTATATCTGGAAGACAACGACAAACTACATTAGGAAACAATGCTTAAAAAATATAATGAGGGAGGGCTGAAAGCCATTGATTTTGATTATGTTAATGGTACTATTAAAATAAATTGGCTACGATCCTTTTTGAAAAATGTAGATAGTCTGGTTTCATATCCCAAACTAAGTATTTATGAAGCGAGGTGTCATCAACTTCTTTCTAAGATCTGACTGTGACCTAAAAAGGCTCCCTATTAAATTATCTGCATTTCATCAACAAGTTTTACTATATTGGAAATCGATCTATAAACGTCAACCCTCATTAAACATCATACTGGAATTGTAGATATGTGGTATATAGGAATGATTCTTTATTCTATGAAAATTGGCATGGAGTAAGGAATATGGTCTGTACTGCACTTATTAAAGGAATATGGTCTGTACTTCACTTATTAAAGGTGAGGTGATGCACCATTCTGATTGGTTCATTATATGTAATGCCTCTGAATAATTAAGAGAGTTACAACAACCCTTGTCCGCCTTGCGCTGGTATTTCCGCCTATAACTGTTCCGCTTTGTGCTTTACGCTTTGTGTTAGTCAAAATAAAAGTCCTTTATTTTTGTTTGAACAGTGAATCTCGTTGTTAACGAACTGTCGCTTAGCGTTTTATAACTTTAGTTGAAAAAGACTTGTATACACGTATATTGTGTCAATCGTTGTAGATTGTAAACTGAGAGTTAACTGTGCGGTTACCAGAGGTCTGGGTTTCCCTGGATGCGAATTTTCATTTTTCAGGGTGGTTATGGAAAACGTATTAATATGCATGAAAGCGCTACCTCATTGGTCAGTTAAATTGAAAACTCAGTAATATTCTGACCCTTGGTCACATCCTCTTTTTCATCTCACCAAATATGGTAACCCTAGCCATTCACAAGCCTCTTTACATGGGTGTGTTGTGATAAATTACATCATTAAACCAGAATAGGAAAGACAAAGAAATGTTATCAGAAGTGTATTTTTGAGATTCAGCGATGTGTTGTCCTCTCTTTGCATTGTCCCACAATCCTCTCTGATGTGAGATTCTCTTTGTTTTCACCTTGCCATCACTTCTTCATTACTGGACTCTTCTTTTCATCTTGTTAAGCCGTGATGTTAGCATGCATGATGCTAGTGTATACAGTAAACAGGTAAACACTGTGTGTGGACAGCACTAGGGTGTCTGTACAGGTAAACGCACTCATAAGGTCACCAGCTGGCTCTGGACATTGCCCACCAGCACCGGAGTGGCCAGTATAAATACTGGGAGGCAGCAGGCCTTCCTACCCGACTAGGACAGTGTCTCTGTGCTGTTACAGCTTTTGGCGGTGAAATGTGTGATAGTCCAGCAACATGAACAAGCTCACAGGACACACACATAATACCTGAGCTGGGATGCACCACTGCATGGAGCAGGAGCTACGCAGTGCTCAGAATAAGGGCACCACCGTGATGAAAAGGCTGTTAAACAGGTCCACCATAATTTTGTGACATCACCTTAAGATAGACATGGGGGGGGTATTTGTATTTGATTTAGGCTTCCATTTGTAAGTAAAGATCAGTGTGGCCAGTAAATCTTACTTCTAACTTTGTCAGCTTCAGCTGCTCATGGAAACTGTCAAAAGAGAAAATTTAAGACAATTATATAAGATAATTATAACATAAACAGGCAGAAATAAAATGTTTCATTGAAGATGCGGCAGCATTTATCTTTGAAAAAGAATTATTAAATAGGACACCATCTGGCTGGGCTGTCGAGAAAGACATGCGTTTTTTTATGGTCAGAAATGTAGCCTCTTAGGTTTATGAATGCAGTCTCCATTTCCCAGCCATGAGGCCCATGTCCTGAAGTCTGGTCTGTGTTGTAAGCTGATGCACGCTATTTGGACTCCCGGAGAAGCGAGCCAGCTGCACGCTCGCGAAAGACGGGCTGTCCATGCTGAGGAGCTGGCTCCCTGCCTCTCTCTGGACGGAGAGCTGTGCTAACAGCCATACTCCTTATATGCATCAAAATGGAAGCTGATTATTAATTGTCCGTGATATCCTCCCAGCCTTTCCCTGAAAACGTCTGACACCCGATATAAAATCACCCGATGGGCCTTGTAACACGAGGTAGCCAGATGCAGTGAGTTACACTGTAATCTTTTTCTCTGTGAAAGGCAGCTGTTTTCCCCCAGATACAAGGAGACGTGGTACAGCCCAGATGGGGCCCGGCGCAGCTTCTCCCCACACCAGGTTCGTGGACAGAACAGATACACCTCCATAAAATCAGCACCACTTCTTCACGTAACCTGTTAATTGTTCTGCTGTTTTTAACCTTCCAGGAGAGCTGCTTTTTCCATGGTGTGGTGGCAGGAGAGGATGACTCAAGTGTGGCTGTCAGCAGCTGCGGGGGGCTGAGGTAAGTGTAAGCTAGTGACATCACATCCTGTCTCTGGGAACTTCCAACACTTCGACTTTAATAATAATAATAGATACTTTATTGTCCCCGTGGGGAAATTGTTTTTACGCCTCCCTCAGCTTGCTCTTTGTAGAGTAAGTTGTCCGCGAAGGGCAGCCACCTGTAGTAGTGCCCAGGGGGTTAAGGGCCTTGCTCAAGGACCTGCAGACGTGCTGAGGCTGAACCAGTGATCTTCTGATTACAGACACACGGGCTTAGCCGACTGAGCCACACGCTGATTAGCACAGTTAGCATCACAGTATCGCTTCCATTTACCAGCTGCTGTCACATTTCACTGAGTCACAAGTCAGATTAAGGGCCATGGCAGGAAATGCAGAGACAACGTAACTGAAGTCATCTGAGTGCAGCTTCAGGAACTCGCTGGACCTCTGGGCGGGGGGCTGCAGTGTGTAGGATGGCGGCTCCGGGATCTGCTCTTTCCTCTCTGAAGCCCCGTGAGCCTGCAGGGAGAGCAGCGAAAGAACAGACCGCCATTGATAAACCTCAGAGCTGCAACATCTGCTGCAGGATTCGAAGATCCACCCAGAGAGGTGCATTCTTCAGAGCAAAGTCGGGCTGCAGGGACGTGTTCGGGTGTTCTCGTGTGCATCTCAGCAGCCCGGCGGTGCTGCAGTGAGCTGGGGCCGCGTGTGGCATGGGAGCTGTGGGGGTTTCTTTTAGACACCCCGCTGGGTGTGCGTGTTACAACATACACGTCAGTCAGCATAAACGTGAGTGCGAAAGTGCACACAAGTGTGTCTTTGTCCGCATGGGCTTCACTGGGACACTCGGCTGATGCGGAAGCTGCAGCTGTCGCAGCAAACGAGGCACCTGAGTGATTCTGCATCCTGTCGCCGCCCTCCTGGCCAACAGACTAAGCTGACTGAGACCTTCTCAGTCTCAAGTATTTGATATTCATTTATTTATTTAGCAGATGCTTCGGTCCAAAGTGATGTACAAGTGAGGGATGCTGGGAGCCAGAGAGCAGGGGCAGCCAGCACCCAGCCCCTCAGGAGCAGTTTGTGTTAAGGGGCTTGGTCATGGGCCCAAGACTGATATGACTTTTCTGTCAGTCAAGGTATTTAATGTCCTTTTGGACGTTGGAAGAGATCCCTAAGCCACTCAGCTGCGTACCGCCCCTCATGAACTCATAAACTGTGGATTTGGCACCTAAAAATCCCAAAAGCAGGCAGGGGGGCTGCCCGCCATGGTAGGTCCAGGCTCACCTGAGTGACCCCCAGTGATGGCGGGTTTAGCATGTGTAGGACACATGGCATTTTGCTGCTTCTCCTGCTTGTCCCCAGGGGCCTGATCACCGTCAACAGCAGCATGACATATCTCATCGAGCCACTGGCCGGGCAGGGGGGGCTCGGGACCAGCGGGCATGCCGTCTACCGCGCGGAGCACCTCCGGCTCCCCAAAGGCACCTGCGGGCATCGCCACAACCACGCAGCTCAAGTGCTGGAGGACCTCATCCACGGGATGGCGCAGGCGCCCCCTAGTGGCAGGGTGAGTCTGCAGATGGCTCGCTGTTCACTGCCCCCCACCCGGAGTCCTCTAATTCGGCTTCACAGGCTTTTTCCTTTTATTTTTTTAGGAAAAAAGGGACATGAGCGGCAGCATGAAGTACGTGGAGCTGCTGCTTGTGGCTGATCACGCTGAGGTAGGCGAGTCGCATGGCTTTGTCTGTCACAGGCCAGCCAATAAGAGTCCCACGCTGCTGTTCAGGCTCCTCCTGCATGTGGTTTAACGTCTCTGGTCCACAGTTCCAGAAGCACGGCAGGGACTATGAACGCACCCGCATGAAACTGCTGGAAGCCGCAAACTACGTGGACAAGGTGCGAGATGTGGGGAGCCTCTCACCTAAACCAACCTGAACTAGGTGGGCTGTATGCCTTTTCACAGAAGGCTTTGCAGTCTTCTGGGTCCCCACTGGTGTCCCTGTGCCTCTCTCAGTTCTACAAGGTCCTCGACATCCGCGTGGCGCTGATTGGCCTGGAGATCTGGACGGACGGGGACAAGATCAGCGTGTCTACGAACCCCTACAGCACCCTGGGCTCCTTCCTGGCTTGGAGGCGCAAGCAGCTGCGTCTCTCGCCCAATGACAACGCCCAGCTCATTACGTCAGTACCCACGGCGCCACCAGCCGCCCGCCACACCTGCATCTCTGGCTCCACCAGGTGGTTGGAGGTCCCAGACGGAACCTGTATGTCTGTGTGTGCAGGGGAATCTCCTTCCAGGGAACCACCATTGGACTGGCACCGCTGAATGCCATGTGCTCCGAGTACCAGTCAGGCGGGGTGAACTCGGTAAGACGGACTGGAGTCATGTATGTTTATCTGAGCCCATCTAGAACAATTTCACTCCCATGTCTGTGTGGCGTCATGAATGTACGATATTTAGTAACGTGTTTAGCTATTTGATGTCCACATCATCCACAGCTTCTGCTTTTTTAAGCAAGCAATTTCCATTCTTATACAATACAATACAATTATGTATTTTAAGTGTCCACACTGTGTTTTTCTCCCAAACCCAATGTATCATGGGAAAAGGGGCAGTACTTTCATGACTCCATACAGGCTCAGAAGAGCCTACACACAGACCAGAAGCAGCCAGAGCAGGGCGGCTGCGATGTTTAAGGGGCTCGGTCTCATTACGGACTATGTCAGTGTCATTACGGTCTATGTCTGTGTCATTATGGTCTATGTCTGTGTCATTACGGTCTATGTCTGTGTCATTACGGGCTATGTCTGTGACAATGCAGGCTATGTCAGTGTCACTACGGGCTATGTCTGTCATTGCAGGCTATATCAGTGTCATTACGGGCTATGTCTGTCATTACGGGCTATGTCTATGTCATTACGAGCTATGTCAGTGTCATTATAGCTATGTCAGTTTCATTATGGGCTATGTCAGTGTCATTACGGGCTATGTCTGAGGCTCGTCACCACAGGGCTCTTTAAGGTTGGGATGGCTTGTTCATTTTCATAATAACTTCAGTTTTTTTGATTATCTATGATGGTACAGATTGATATTTTCATCAGATCTAGGTTAAGGTGTACATTGAAATCCTTGCGCCCCTCCCACACAGTGCTGATTCTCCGGCCACTCTAACAGACTGCGTCCCCTGCAGGACCACTCGGAGAGTGCAGTGGGTGTAGCAGCCACCATGGCCCATGAGATGGGCCACAATTTCGGGATGAGCCACGACACCCCTGGGTGCTGTCTTGCCCGCGCCAACGACGGGGGCTGCATCATGGCTGCCTCTACGGGGTGAGATGACGTCCCCATCCTGCTAGCAATGGCTGGCCCCGCTCATTTAGCACGAGATACACAGCCTGTGGCAACTTTTGGGAAGATGGGCGGCACCTGCAGGCTTGAATCGTCTATATCTGTCACTGAGGGTATGCTAATGACAGGACTTCCCCCCCCTTTCAGTCACCCCTTCCCAAAAGTGTTCAACGCCTGCAACAAGAAGGAGCTACAGCGCTACCTGAGCTCTGGGGGGGGGAAGTGCCTCTCCAACCCCCCCAACACCAGCACCATGTATGGGGGCCCTCGCTGCGGCAACGGCTACCTGGAGGACGGCGAGGAGTGCGACTGCGGGGACGCGGAGGTTGGGATCCTCGGCGGAAGCTGCCGCTCACTCGGCCATGTGAAACGCGCCTCATGCCTTTGCACTACACCAGCAGCTCCAAGCACCACACACACCTGCTTCCGAATCATGCATGTGACCGTGACGTGTCGCCGTGACCATGACTGTCGCTGCTCCCGCATTGTCTCACCATTATGGCAGCAATCTCCCTTCTTTTTCCCCATTGAGAAAGGTCCGGTAAAATGTGTCTGGTTCCCAGGTTCTGCTTACAGTAACATTTGAGTAGTACTTCTGACACACTGAGGGCCCTTTACCTTTGTTAAAATGCAGTGGTTTTTTCATCTTGGGCGTCTGGCAGTAACTCACATGGTCTGTTGCTGTCTCTGCTGCAGGAATGCTCCAGTCCGTGCTGCAATGCTCATAACTGCACGCTGAAGGCGGGAGCCCAGTGTGCACACGGCGTCTGCTGTGAGAACTGCAAGGTACCATCCCCTCCCAAGCCCACTCACCTGCCCGTCTTGTCCCCTCTCCTGTGAGGCATTATCCTCCTCCTCTTTCTTAGCTGAAGAGCCCAGGGGTCTTGTGCCGCCCTGCCTCGGGGTCATGTGACCTCCCAGAGTACTGCGACGGAAAGTCGGAGTCCTGCCCCGCCAACTTCTACCTGATGGACGGGACGACGTGCCTGGGCGGGCTGGCCTACTGCTACACAGGCATGTGCCTGACATTGGAGCAGCAGTGCCTCTCCCTCTGGGGACAAGGTGGGCACCGTGCGGGCATCAGATGGGCATCGGGTGGGCACCGTGCGAGCATCGTGCAGGCATCGGGTGGGCACCGTGCAGGCATCGGGTGTGCACCGTGCGAGCATCGTGCAGGCATCGGGTGGGCATCGTGCAGGCATCGGGTGGGCATCGTGCAGGCATTGGGTGGGCATCGTGCAGGCATCGGGTGGGCACCGTGCGAGCATCGTCCAGGAATCGGGTGGGCATCGTGCGGGCATCGGGTGGGCATCGGGTAGGCATCCTGTGGGCATCCTGTGGGCATCGTGTGGGCATCTTGCAGGCATCAGGTGAGCTGCAAACAGGGCATAGACACCAGGAACAACTTAGCTTAATGCCAGCTCTCACAAGGAGCATCCATCCCCCTATCCGCCCAACATCCCTCCATCCATCCCTCTATCCACCTATCTTCCATCCATCTATGCACATTTTGTATAACATACTGCTTACTTCAATACATGTCAGTAGTAGCATCATGAACAGCACATGTCACTAAAAACACATACATAATGTTTTTTTATGTTTTTTTACTAACAGATGCTAGAAGTAGGTGCTGTACAGCCTAATATTTTAGCATGAGTCAAATCTATAGGAAATATGTATGGAAAATGAGGCTGAATAACTAAGCGTAGGGTAATTTTTTATTACTAGTTTTTTTAAATTAGCTGCCTCAACACAGTCACTTGACCACAGAATTAGCCGCTTTCCTCCATAGTTTCCTGCCACATGTTTTGTTATAACTCAGCTGGCTGCGCGTCCCCCGGGTCTCACGGTCTGCCCTCGGCTGCTTGTCAGCGGTGACACATCAAAGGCACGTCCTCCCGATGCATGCTGCTGGCTCGAGGGCTCCCCTAGTGGCATGCTGTGCTTGTGTCTAGAGCCCCATTCCATCCCCCAGCGCTGCAGGGGTCGATCTTCCTTGTTACTGATGAATAATTGCTGAAATGCTTTAAAGCAGCCATTGCATCTGCCTTACGATGAGTACAGCAGAGAATCTGGATCCTGAGATTAACTGGCTATTGAGTCCTTTGCTTATGGCCTGGTTAAATGAGTGTATGTTTCGGAGCCATTAGGAATTCATTTATTTGTGTTTCCCGCCTATCTTGTGTGCCTCAGTGAGCTTATTCAGTAGCAGCATTTCACCGAATCGTTTGACAGCTGGGATGCACTTTCACCAGGTCGCTCTGCCTGTGTTTCCTTGACAGGAGCCAGCCCCGCGCCCGACCTGTGCTTCATGGAGGTTAACAAGGCCGGCGACTCTTATGGCAACTGTGGCAAGGACACAACGGGGGAGTACAGGAGGTGCCGGGAAAGGCAAGCGGGCACTGCTAGGAGCGGGTAGCCTGTGGCCATGCCCATGACCTAATAGCATGAAGGTTGTTGGCTGAGTCCCAGGTCGGGTCCTGCTGCTAGTTCCTAGAGTTTGGTACTTGACCTGAATAGATTCGACCTGCCTCCCTCATGCTAATCAAGGGCCTGTTGATGCTGCCGAAAGGGATGTGAAATGCGGTAAGATCCAGTGTCTGAGCACCGCGCCCAAGCCCCTGGAGAGGAACGCTGTAGCCATCGACACCAACATCCCGCTGGGGGTCGACAAGGTCCTGTGCAGGGGGACCCACGTGTACCAGAGCAGCCAAGGGGACACGTTGGACCCGGGTCTGGTGATGACTGGAACCAAGTGTGGTCAAAATGGGGTGAGTGTTGTCTCTGGGAAACAGAAGCATCCACGTCTCGCTCTTTACACGTCTCGCTCTCTACACGTCTCACTCTCTAAACATCTCACTCTCTACATGTCTCTATACACGTCTCACTCTCTAAACATCTTGCTCTCTACACGTCTCTATACATGTCTCACTCTCTAAACATCTCGCTCTCTACACGTCTCTATACACGTCTCACTCTCTAAACATCTCGCTCTCTACACGTCTCACTCTCTACTCATCTCGCTCTCTACACGTCTCGCTCTCTACATGTCTCGCTCTCTACATGTCTTGCTCTCTACGCGTCTCGCTCTCTAATCGTCTCACTCGTCCACAGATCTGCTTCGAGGGAGAGTGCCGCAACGCTTCCTTCCTGCAAGCCAATGACTGCAGCAGCAAGTGCCACGGTCACGGGGTAGGCAGGCCCCTGGGAGGATGGCTGGCTCTTGGCCGCAGGAGGCCCTGACAGTGCCCAGCAAGGAGGGAGGCCTTCTGAACTCCACACTCAATCATCTGTTTTAATAAGGGCTCCAAACATGTTGTGCTTGAGAACCTGTTGTTTTTATGCATATATTCCTTCAGTTTTGCATATGTGAAGCACTTCGTCAGCAGAAGCTGTTTTTAAAATGCAGTATAAATAAGGAACTTACTTACTTTGAGGTGATACGTGGCTGTGATCGGAAGGTTGCCGGTTCAAGCCTGGCCTCAGCAGAACAGTCGCAGTCTGTGGGCCTGTAAGTAAGGCCCTTAACCACCAGCTCCATGGGCTCTGCAAGGTGGCTGTTCTTAGCTGTGACCCCCCAAGGGAAAAGAGGATTTCCCCTTGGCTCTTAATAAAGTATTAGTACTCTATTCTAAGACTTATCCAAGACAGATTGTGTACCAGGCATCCCACCCCATATAGTCTTATGTTCAGTGGACTCATTTGCCGTGTTCCTATCAGTGTCACTGTGCACAATTCCTGTTGTATGAGGAGACAGAGAAAGTCTTTGAAGCTGTAGCGGTTTGTGAGCAGACACCATGTTCTTTCAGTGACATTCGCCTCCTGACATTGTCCTCTTCCTCCTTCCCTCACAGCTATGCAACAACAACCACAACTGCCACTGCACAGACGGCTGGTCACCACCCAGCTGTGTGCTTGAGGGGACAGGTGGCAGCATCGACAGCGGCCCGGTTCCCCCCCGCAGTAAGATCTTGATAACTGTCACTCTGAAGACACCCTGCTTGCTCTCGTCGCCATGTGTGCACTGACCAGCGGCTTCTCCCTGTGTCCCTCCAGGCCGATGGCTTCTCCTCAGCATCCTCCTCCTCTTTTTGTTCCTGGGTCTGGGAGCTGCAGCTCTCTGCTACAGTTGCAAGAAAAGGCGCTGGTACAAGAGGAATCACGTCCCTTCATTCACATCCACGTGAGCCAGTTAAACACTTATATACAGTGTGATCCCCATATCCACAGCTTCAATAACCATGGTGTCAGTTATCTGTGGTTTACTGTGGTCCAAAAAAATGAAAATTCCGGAAATATACGGTTCATAAGTTTCAAATGGAGTGCCATGTGAATATAGGCTGTAACATGGTGGCGCCCAGTACATCACTGGTCTCCCTTTGTCCCCATACCTGCGCTTCCCCGCAGAACTCGCATCCAGTCTGCCTCTAGCGTCCTCACTAACCATCACATTATCGCAAGGATAAAAAGCAAGACAATACATTGCTTCATCATCCCTTGAAAATTGTGCTAAAATGTCAGAATTCCTTTCATTCGAAAGAATGAGTACAATACTGCATAATAATGTGTAATATACTTTATTATTACTGTATGTAGTGTTGGTAAATTCCTACTGTGCATAATTTAGCAATTAAACCATATGTATGTACACGAAAATCACGTTATATATGTGGTCCGTGGATGGTTCGCTATTATCTGCGGTTTCAGCTATCCGCGGTAGGTACAGGAACATACACTATATTTCCAAAAGTATTGGGACACCTGTCTTTATACACACATGAACGTTAATGACATCCCATTCTTAATACATAGGATTTAATATGGAATTGGCTCACCCTTTGCATCTATAACAGCTTCAACTCAAGCTAGGAGTGTGTTGATGGGAATTTTTGACCATTCTTCCAGGAGAACATTTGTGAGGTCAGGCACTGATGTAGAATGAGAAGGCCTGGTTCACAGTCTCCGCTCTAATTCATCCCAAAGGTGTTCTGTTGGGTTGAGGTCAGGGCTCTGTGCAGGCCAGTCAAGTTCCTGTATACCAGACTCGCTCATCCGTGTCCTTATGGACCTTGCTTTGTGCACTGGAGCACAGTCATGTTGGAACAGGAAGGGGCCATCCCCAAACTGTTCCCACAAAGTTGGAAGCATGAAATTGTTTAAAATAGCTTTGAATGCTGCAGCATTAAGAGATCCCTTCACTGGAACTAAAGGGCCAAACCCAACCCCTGAAAAACAACCCCACACCATAATCCCCCCTCCACCAAACTTTACACTTGGCACAATGCAGTCAGGCAAGTACTGTTCTCCTGGCAACCGCCAAACCCAGTCACATCCATCGGATTGCCAGACAGAGAAACACGATTCGTCACTGGCTGCTCAGCCATGGAAATCCATTCCATGAAGTTCTCTTTGCACTGTTCTCGAGCTAATCTGAAGGCCACATGATGTTTGGAGGTCTGTAGCTATTGACTCTGCAGACAGTTGGCGAATTCTGCACACTGTGCGCCTTAGCATGTGTTGTCCCCGCTCTGTGATCTTACATGGCCGACTACTTCCTGGCTGAGTCCCCGCTCTGTGATCTTGCGTGGCCTACCACTTCCTGGCTGAGTCCCCGCTCTGTGATCTTACGTGGCCGACTACTTCCTGGCTGAGTCCCCGCTCTGTGATCTTACGTGGCCTACCACTTCCTGGCAGAGTCCCCGCTCTGTGATCTTACATGGCCTACCACTTCCTGGCTGATTTCCTTTTGTTCCTTCACTTCCACTTCATTATAATACCACTAACAGTCGACCGTGGAATATTTAGTAGCGAGGTAATTGAATGGACTTATTGCACAGTTGGCATCATATCATGGTACCACGCTTGAATTCATTGAACTCCTGAAAGCGACCCATTCTTTCACAGATGTTTATAGAAGCAGTCTGCATGCCTAGGTGCTTGATTTTATACACCTATGGCTGTGGAAATGATTGGAACACTTGAATTCAATGATTTGGAGGGATGTCCCAATACTTTTGGCATTATAGTGTATATTCCACGTACGTTTGGAGAGATGAGGGGCTGAAATAGTTCTGGTTGCTGAAGCACAGCAACACTTCATACTAATGGTAGCTGGTAGATGTTGTTTGACTTGGGGTCTAAATCTGGGAATCAGAGGTAAGTTGCTGATCCACTGCTGTAATGTATCTAAATACCCTCATTGAATTTCAGTGTACGTTGATGAAAATAATCCATTTCAATGTCTTGGGTGCCTGAGTGTGCATACCCTGTGTAACAAGAGTTATAACTGTGTTCAGATTTAGCCAACTACCTCCCAAGTTATGCACACAAAAGAAATATGCCTTTGTTTGAACGAAGAACCATCCTAACGGAGGCACTTTGCTTCTCCTATCATTCCAGTGTCCCTGTTAGCCATGGAGCACTTGGCATGCATGTCAACCAGCAGAAGAAGCAGGGGCCGGACGGAGAGGTGAGGGGCTATTTGTGGATGGATGGATGGATGGATGGATGGATGGATGGATGGATGGATGGAAACACGTGAGCTGTGCTCGATGATGTCGTCCTTGTGTTTTGCAGGTCGGTCGACGGCAAAGCCCAGCCGGTCCCTCCAGGGTCCGGTCCTCCATTGTGCGTCCCACTGAGAAACCACCTCCTGTACCGGCCTACGCTATACCACAGAAAACTCCCCGAATACCCCCATCCAGACCACCCCCAGTATTCCAGCAGCCCATTTCTGTTTCAGCTAAACCGCTGCCCAAGCCCCCCCAAAGACCCCCTCCCCCTCACATGTAAGAAGGACCTCCTGACTCTTTCGGGTGTCATGTGAGACTACGGGGGTTGGACAATGAAACTGCAACACTGGCTAATAGTGTTTGTGGTATCATGCCTATATATTCAGGGCATGGTGGCCAATCTTCACTGATTGCACGTTCCATCAGTAAGAGTGTGAAGGTTGAATTAGCAGGGCAATAGCACAGCTGTGCAAAAAATATTGCAATCCATATTACATAATGGGAGACATATCAAAGTTCAAGGGAGGACAAATTGTTGGTGTGCGACTCGCTGGTGCATCTGTGACCAGAACAGCAAGTCTTTGTAGTGTTTCGATAGCCACAGTACCCAGGATAATGTCAGCATATCATCACGAAGAACGGACCACATCCAACAGGAATAACTGTGGATGCAACAGGAAACCCTCTGAAAGGGATGTGCAGGTATTAACCAGGATTGTATCCAAAAAACATAAAGCCACAGCTGTCCAACTCACTGCAGAATTAAATGTGCACCTTGACTCTCCTGTTTCCACCAAAACTGCTCGTCAGGAGCTCCACAGGGTCAGTGTTCATGGTGAGGCTGCTACAGCCAAACCTTTGGTCACCCGTGGCTACCTGGGCTTCCAGTTTTATTGTCCAACCCCTGAATATGCTGTTTCAGTTTTTGACTTGCACAAATGCACTGTGCATACAAGATGCCACGTTTTCATAAAGCAGTAGTTTAAACATACTGCCTTCCATGCTCAGGTACGCTGAAGAGCAGCCCCAGCCTGACCCCAACCATGAAGGCCAACCGGTGCCCCCTAAAGGTCACAAACCGAAAGCCAGGTAATTATGCTATAGCTTACCTGGCAGCTGTAAACCCATGGTGTTTGTGAAACTCCATAAATGTTACACTAAAAGTGCATTATTAACGTTTAATGCAATATGAGATTTGTTACAGGATATGCTGTCCTCACGTTTTCATTTTGCTTCTCCTTTATCTCTAATATGCTGTCTTATTATTATTTTTTACAGTATTCAGAATGACCTCAGTGGCGAAAGCTGAGGACAGTCCCACTTGGAATTCTCGGTATCAGGTCATCAGAAATTGCACTGTTGGTCTTTTGAAGCCTCCCTTTACAAGAACATAGTTAGCTGCAGGAGATCTGTAAGATGGTTAAAATTCCTAGTATTCAATCTGCCTTACATACTTGAAATCTGAAATCCTGTATACTTGTAATTTTTGTTGCATAAATAAGAGTATTACATGGCTTGTTGAATATCAGTATATGACATGCTGATCTGGCTTTTATTGTCATAATATTACCATTGTACTTCAGGAAAAAGCATGAGTAAATTATGAAGTCACTTAGCTAAACATTGTGTTTTGTGAACAGAACAGTGTGAGATTTCAGGAGGAGAGAAGGGGAGCCCAGAGCTTTCAGCTGGTGGCGCTGGGCAGATCTCTCCCATCTCCCATCAGGCTAGAGAGAGCCACTCTCCGCTGAGTAGTAGCAATAACTTTGGGCTGTGAAGGATAATGGGTACAAGCAGCTGCCAATTCCCCCTTTACATTTTACTGGGCCTGAACCGCTGGAGTGTCTGGGCGCTGGGGCTCGTGGTGCTAAACTAATCAGTTCTGTTCATTCTTTGCATCTGGAAAATTTTTTGTTGGACATTGGCTGAATTGTATATGTAAACTCACAGATACAGCTGAGTAACGCACTGTAAATATAATTTCAGGAACATTTTGTAAATAGTACGCAGCAAAGAATGGTGCCAGAAGGCAGCCGGTTTGAGCAGAGCCACAGATCCTTCACAGGTTAAAAGCTAACGCCAGACATTTCAGGTTTTAGAAGTATACAGTGCTGTTTCTCAACAAACTTAAGAATTTAGTTCTTCACAGAGTCCTGCTCTGCCAGGCCACTGTTGTCCATGAGTCTGATGTCAGTCAGTATGCACTTTAAACATGACAGAAAGCCAGAGCAAAGACCGTGGCCAGCAAGCTCCCTGAGTGTCACGTCGCTGTTGATAGACCAGGGAGCTTCAAATACAGAGACAATTCTTTAAATATCAAGCAGATGAAGGTCTCACCTACCTTCGAAAGCTGAAAAGGTATGCTGGTTTTTCAGTGTCAGCTGGCATATCAGAGATGCTTCTGTGTGACAAAGTTGAGTTTATAATAGAATTATTTCTTATGTTTACTTTCTGCAAGCTTTATGTGACATTAAAAACCCAGCACCTCAAAGCATGTATTCAATAATGCGGTTCAGAATAGGAGGGAAATTGGGGAATGATTTTAAGCTTACTTTTTTCACTATATTGACTATTGATAATGTAGATTACATAAACAAAGGCCTTGTTTAAATATATTTCTGGACCTATGCAAAACAGCTTGTGAGGTACATTGTGCCTTTTTGTTATTTTACACAAATATTAAACTTATTAAATGGAACTTGTTAATTTGTTTTTCTTTTTAATTGCTCTGTTTTGCTGTTATACATAATATAATGTAGTTATACTGGCACTTGTTCCATAATGGATTTGACATAATTTCTTCAAATATTATAATAATAATAATAATAATAATAATAATAATAATAATAATAATAATAATCATCATCATCTTTATTTATATAACACTCTTCATACATAGAATGCAGCTCAAAATGCTTCACATATGAGACTAAAATAAAACCAGACAGAGAAACAACTACAGCAAAGAACAGCACAATACAGGTCAATGAAATTATAGAAGGATTGGATTAATCTAAGTAAATGTATCCAGAGTAAATGCAAACTAAATAAACAAATACAATTAAATATAAAGGAATAAAAGGTTAAAGTTATAGAAATATAAGCCAGTGAAAATTGGCAATTATATATTTTATGGATATAGAAACAAAACGGTGAGATAAAAGGAAATAACACAGGTAGTAAAAGAACACAAATGAAAAATACCACAAGGATAAGAGTGAAAATGAAAATAAAATGAGGTATAATAAAATATTACAAACTGTTTAAAATGCCAAACTAAAAATATGCGTTCTCTAATGTCTTCTGGTAGTGTTCCACAGTTTTGGAGCAAAATAGCTAAAAGCTGCCTCACCACGATATTTATAAGAACATAAGAAATTTACAAACGAGAGGAGGCCATTCGGCCCATCAAGCTCGTTTGGGGAGAACTTAACTA
>JAODLC010000002.1:5139582-5149604 GCA_026781145.1 Hippopotamyrus pictus
GTGATTGGTTGATTAGATAATTGCATTAATGAGAAATTGAACAGGTGTTCCTAATAATCCTTTAGGTGAGTGTACATACTTGAATATAAATGGTATTATTAAGCTTTTAAATTGCATATAAAAACATGTGAAAAGTGAATCTGTTGTATTTATATTTGTAAATTAATTATCTATACATTTATATATTCTCAATGTGCATCCATTCTCTCAGCCTTTGAATGTCACCATGAAGGATGGTAGGGGTGAAATCTCAGGCCTCAGCTGATCTGAACGACCCCCAAAAGCACGATTCTGCTGCATCCGGCATTAATGTGTGTGCCCCCCCACCCCCGTTGCCCGCTATAAATCGCTGTGACGATGTTGTCCTGTCTTCTGGCCAGGCGTGAGGATGATGTCACTGTCCTGTACTATACCAGCTATAACTCTTGGCCTCCGTCGGGAGAGAGCCTGGACAATAATCAATGAGTTATTGATGTGATTCTTGATTCTTATAAGGAGGGATCCATCCCATTTACACTGACCTGGGCCCATACTCAGCTTGATTGGTAAATAAAGTTAAATAAAACACTCTGAAACACACATAACACAACATTAGAGAAAATGATATCTGCATCCTTGATTTATACAGTACATGCATTTATATAGAGAGCTGAGAAGTTTGGGAGTGGAATGAGGCAGTAAAATGCCTTGCATTCACGCCCGTCATCTATTCATTCATAACGTAAGAGGAAATGGGCTCATTGACTAAAACAGAAGGGAGCCTAAAAGGAGTGAAAAACACTGCCAGTTGTCCCGTAACCCCTCCCCCCCCCCCATTTAAAAATGGTGCGCTGGTTACTCTGGACTGACTATGGCACCAGGTCTGGTGGTGACATCCATCCCAGCCCCCCCCCTCCTAGCTCTGGCTGGTATAAATATCTGCAGACAGAAGCAGCAGGACTCGTAGCTCCCTCTGACATGGCGCCCATGTGATCTCGCAGGATGCCTCCTTCTCCCGTCAGACTCCAGCGTTGCCTGATGATTCTTTGTGTGTGTGTGGGGAGGGAGGGAGGGAGGGGGGGATAGAGAGCGGGAGCGAGAGAGAGAGAGAGAGAGAGAGAGAGAGCAAGAGAGAGAGACCACCTCCCGTTATTAAACTGTAAAGCATATGGTCCCGGCAGTAGAGTGGTGGCTGGGAAAATTCAGGTCTCTCTCTCTGTCTCCGGTGCCGTACTGCGGGTCAGCGCACAGCAGCGGGCCGAACATGGGAGCGGCTCGGCTCAGTTAGTCCACTCGCTCTAATTAGAGCCCCACGCTGGGTGTTTGATCAGCTGGGGGAGGAGGGCTGGGGCGTCAGAGGCTGGCGTCAGAGACAGGTGAGTGAGCGTATGCCTGCCGGGCCCCCGGGGGAGGGGCTGGCTATGGCGCGGTGGGGGTGCAGGTTCAATCGGGGCGAGGCTTACGTGTCCACACCCCACCCCCACCCCCCGGCTAAATCTTCGGGTCAGAGAGCCAGGCATCCGTGGGATTGTTTGTTACAGCAGGTTACAGGGAGGGGCCACTTTTTTGTAAGCGCGTCCCCTGCTGGCACACCTTAGTCAGGTTAGGCAGGAGCTGGCGTGTTTGGCAGGCAGAAGAGGAGTGGGGGGGGGGGTGAAGGGCTGTGGACATGGAGGCGTTTGCTGTCCACACCCACCGTGCCTCTGTATGACTCCATGCTAGGGCTGGCCTGCAGATGTTAGTTGCGTTGTGATTGTGGTCCCCCCCACGTAGTGGTGGTATCGTTTGCCTTGATTATCTTATGACTTCTGTTGACATTTTAGCCAGGTGGCCAGATTCTGGAATCGCGGTGGAATGTTAATGGAGCTCAAACATGCTTGAGGTTCTTGGTTGAATAGGAGATGTCATCTTTGAGAAGGATTTTAACTGCCCCGGATAGTTCACCATGCACCGTGATGCTTCTTTGGTAACTATTCATTCCTCTCTGTGCATGCAGACTTACTTCAGACATATTTGTTGGCCTTGTAGGTCTTCGACCAGTATGTGAAGACTCGTGCTGAGGAAGAGCGAAAAGAAAAGAAGAACAAGCTCATGCAAGCCAAGGAAGAGTTCAGGAAGATGCTGGAGGAGGCCAAGCCAAATATCAGGCAAGCCACATAGCGGGCTCTCTTAAAAGTCCTCTGTACAATGTTTATGAAATGAGAACTGCCAGTTTTATTGAAAATATTGCCTGGATGTCATTTTCCAGGATGACTTTCAGCGAGTTTGCTTCAAAACATGCCAAGGATGCAAGGTTCAAGGCCATTGATAAGATGAAGGACCGGGAAGCCATGTTCATTGAGTTCATGACCGCGCTCAGGAAAAAAGAGAAAGAGGATTCCAAGAGTCGTGGAGAGAAGGTGGGCTGGCAAGACTAGTCAGGGGGCTATTAACTGGTGGGGGGGATTGGGGAAAGGTGGGCGCTGCTGGTGAGCCCTTGAATGGGCCAGCATAGGGACACCCAAAGCCCACAATCTGTAGCCAAGGCTTTGATGTACGACATGAAGGTACTTTAGAGTACTTAATTCCAAGGAAGCTTCCTAGGAATAATAAGGTTTGTTAGTTCAGTGCTTTTCTGAAGACTTCTCTATGTACACATTTTCACTACTTTTATTACTGGTACCCAAAAGCTTTTTCGATGCAAATCCCCAGTGTACCATGGAGGGTTAATGGTTATAGTGACTGGTATGATTTCCTCTAGGAACAAAAGGTCACCCATCAAAGATTAATGACTGTGAAATGTCACCTGCCAGGGACAACGTAAGGGTGGGTGGTGCTCTCTGAGGGAGGCCCCACAGTCAATCTCTCATCTGCACCCTTCACCCTCTCACAGTGACCCTGGCTTGACTGCTCTCCAGGGCTCCGTTAATTACCACCGTACTCACGGGAGTCATTAGTAGGTTATTGGTGACCTCACCTCAACCTGGACCAAGCTGTTATGTGTTTGGAATTTCAGCAGCTTCCAGTCAGATTTGACTGGGAGAGTAAGCATCTTTGTTAAAAGCTGTCATCTTTGGGGGGGGGGGGTACTTTTATGTGGCTGCTTCTTGTACATTGTAATTGTAGCTGCGTTTGATATTCTTTTTAATTACTGGTGTAGACTTGTTTGAATGGGAGGTGTTGAGTGTGTGCTTTTCCTCCCCATGAAAGATGAAGGTTGACTTCTTTGAGCTCCTGGCTGACCAGCACGTCGACGGCCAGCTGAGGTGGAGCAAGGTGAAGGACAAGCTGGAGGGTGACCCCCGCTATAAGGCCGTGGAGAGCTCGGCCATGAGGG
The DNA here is from genome assembly GCA_026781145.1 of Hippopotamyrus pictus. Lineage (NCBI taxonomy): Eukaryota > Metazoa > Chordata > Actinopteri > Osteoglossiformes > Mormyridae > Hippopotamyrus > Hippopotamyrus pictus. The sequence continues at coordinate 5,142,878 of JAODLC010000002.1, forward strand.
AGGAGCTCTTCAAGCAGTATGTGGAGAAGCTGTCCAAGGTGTGCTGAGCTCTAACCATAAGCACAGAGTCACGCCAAGGGACTGGGGTTAGTGTGAGCATGACCGTGTGCTTCTGGGGCTGCAGAACCTGGATTCTGAGAAGGAGAAGGAACTGGAGAGGCAGGCGCGGATAGAAGCCAGCCTGAGGGAGCGGGAGCGGGAGGTGCAGAAAGCGCGCTCGGAGCAGACCAAGGAGATCGACCGCGAGCGGGAGCAACACAAGCGAGAGGAGGCCATTCAGCACTTCAAGGCCCTCATGTCAGACATGGTGTGTAGGGTCTCCATCCTTCCACAGATTTCAAAAACCCAAAATCTGGCATCAAAATGGCCTGAATTCATGTCCATAACACTACTGCATGGGTAGGCAACCCTGGTCCTGGAGTGCTGGTATCCAGCAGGTTTTCTGTCTTACCTGAGAAGATTGTCTGCCCAAGATCAGGTCGCTCCATCAAAGACTAGGTTGGATAGAAAAAATGCTGGATACTGCCACTGCAGGACCAGGGTTGTCTGCCCCTGTTCTTCTAATTACTGATTAGGAAATTGTTAGATAAGTTAAGACTGCTGTGAAGGCTGTGAGTCATTGTTCACTGGCCCCTATTTTCCCCTGGTACCTAAAAGTACCAGTGTCCTGTGTCAGCTTAAAGCAGAGACATCGGATGTTCAGCAAACAGATGTGGTTTGATGCAAAGGATCCTCCATTTCCCATTCATATTTATGTACCTTTGGTTGAACTTTTGCAATCTTGTACTCGAGTGTGCGATTTTCAAATTTTTGTCTTTGCTCACACCAGGTACGATCCTCAGATGCTACGTGGTCAGACACTCGGCGGAATTTGAGGAAGGACCATCGCTGGGAGTCGGCCTCCCTGCTGGAGCGTGACGAGAAGGAGAAACTCTTCAACGAGCACATCGAGGCACTCGCCAAGAAGAAGAAGGAGCACTTCCGACTGTTGCTGGATGAGACTTCTTCGGTTCGTCGGCCTTGCTTAAAACTGCTTCCTTGAATCTGTTTTAACCCATACTTGGACATTGCAGATTATCTGATCCAAAATTCAGTGGGTCAGTGAAACTTCACCGCTGTTTATTTAACATCAGTAACTTATAAGAATGATGATAGCTAAGTGAATGCTTAGCATAATGCTAACGTGTTATTTACTCGGGGTTAACGGATATGCTAACCAAAGCGAGACTGCAAGTCACTGCAGCATTCCGGCATCCTCTGTCTTTCGGGGTTTTATCGTTCTCTCTTTGGGCATCTTAGATCACACTGACAACGACGTGGAAGGAGGTGAAGAAGCTCATTAAGGAAGATCCCCGATGCATCAAGTTCTCCAGTAGTGACCGGGTAATAAAAATAAATGAATTTGCTCTCTGCTGCCTTTTGGGTGTGGTTTTGCTTGGTATAACTTGCCTCTTATGTCTGGTTTTACCTGGCTCTGTTACAGAAAAAGCAGAGGGAGTTTGAAGATTACATCAAAGACAAATACATCACAGCCAAAGCGGATTTCAGGACACTCCTGAAAGAGACCAAATTCATCACGTACAGGCGAGTCACTGTCTGAGCTGCTCTTTGATGGGTTGGTCCTCCTGTCCCCTGACTTGCCGGCCCTAGGGGTCTCACCTCCCAGTGATATTTACCTGCCTATATTTTTTGCCCCCTCCCCCCCCAAAATGGGGAATGCTCAGGTCCCGGAAGTTGATCCACGAGTCAGACCAGCACCTCAAGGACATTGAGAAGGTCCTCCAGAACGATAAGCGATATCTGGTTCTGGAGTGCGTCCCAGATGCACGCCGCAAGCTCATCATGTCGTACATCGAGGATCTGGACCGTAGGGGGCCGCCGCCCCCGCCTACCGCCTCGGAGCCCACTCGCCGCTCCACCAAATGAGGGGCGCTCTGTCCCCTCAGGCTCCCCCGGGGCTGGCGGCTTGGCCGCACCGCAGCCTGCAGACTGCGCAGTATTAGCTAACGTCATCGTGACAAGGAGTATCCCAACATCCATCCTGCATCACCTTTTTCTCCAGATCACCAAACCCAAGATCTATGGACTACAGGCGATGGTGATACGCTGACATATGTTCTTCACATCCATGGTTACTTTTGGTGGTCCAGAAACCATTAAAACTATTTTCTATTTTTATTTTTAGTTGTATGTATGTGTGTTCCTCTACACATACATGCTGTTATTCTGGAGATGCTAATTCTAATGGTGGTGATGACTGATCTTTTGACAGACGTCATTAATGCTAAAGTACAGTTTGAATGTTTAAATGTTTCCTAAAATTACTTAATTTTGATGTTGCGGTTTCTGTATAAGTTTACTGAAATAAAAGCAGCCTTCCATTTTTTTTTTTATAAGCACACAACGTTCAAAGAAAAACACAGTATAGCTGGTAGCCACTGGTTTACTTTTATTACAAGCAAAAAACTTTATTACAAAACTATAGTTTCAAGACCATGCACAGAATCTCTTACTAGTACACAGCCCTCCCCCTCCAAAAAAATTTCTACAATGTTCTTGGGAACAGGTGCTATATTTAACATATATAAATGTTAAGATGATTATTTACAATGATTTGTAATACTGGATAAGCAGCTGTATGTGTAATATTTACAGTAGGTTTTATATCATGACTGAAATTGGCAAGCCCACTTTAAATGGTAGGTGTAGCAAAGGATTTATTTGAAAGATGTTTTTTTTGAATGGCTTGGTTTTGTCAAGTTTTTGTTTACATAGACACAGGCTAAATCACAGCAAAAAGTCAAATTACATCAAAGCTCCACAAGAAAATCCAAAGCTACTCTAGCAATAACCTGGGTGTGTGTGTCTTTTGCTAAAGTACAGCCCTACGAGGTCACTTTGTTGTACCCGCTGCCTTTGTTCGAATGCTTTAAAGTCAGTGTGATAAACCCTGGCCGGTGTTGCAATTGCCTGTGGCAATTCTGTACATTTTATTTTTTGACTTCTGCTAGGTCCTGGTGCTCCCAGGGCACCGGGTCATTCACATCAGTCAGTGAGTTGGTCTCGCGCTCTTGCCAGAACTGCTCCACGTCTGGCAGGACGATGCCATCCTTGTTGGCCGGACTCTCGGCATCTGTGCAGCTGTGCGCCGCATCCTGGTCCGGCTTGGTCTCCTCTGCTGGGCCGGACTTGCGGGAAAGCGGTTGTCCTGCGGCAGTTTCGGGTCTGGGACAGGGGCACTTCTGAGCTGTAGGTGCGTGCGGTCCCTGCTTGGGCTTGGGCGGATGTTTCCGGAGCGTCAGCCGTCGCCACAGTCCTTTATAGCTCTCGCGGAACTCCTCGGACAGGGAGAAGACGATCATCGGGTTAATCAGGGAGATGGAAAACATCAGCAGCTGGGAGGAGAGCGTGAAGACAAGGGGTGGTGACGGGGCCGCGGTTTCTATAACGTGGCGACTCCACACCCAGGACACCCACTGTGGCAGCCACATGGTTGCTGTGGTGACAGTCAGGCTGAAGAGCATAAGTGTCAGTTTCCTGGAGCGTATTTGTGTCCTGAGGTTCTGGGTCTTGCTGCCACGCCGCTGACTCCTGCCATACGCCCTCCAGAAGTAGAGCAGGGCAAAGCTGATGGGGCCACAGAAGGTGACCAGGGGGTACGCCTTGATGTACACAGACATGAACCTGAGAGTGTTGGGTGGCACGACTTGGATGCAGACCATTCTGTCACCATCTTTCTGAAGCACTGCAAATAGCCATTGGGGGACTGTGATCACACAAGCCAACAGCCAGGAGAAGAACAAGATGACCAGCACAGTTTTGTAGCGGATGCTCACCTGCTTCAGGGGGTTGCTCACGTACTTGTAGCAGGCTTTAGCCATGATGGCGATAGTGAAGCTCTTAGCTGCCATGCAGGAGTGCAGGAACCAATCGCAAGTCTTGCACATGAACCAGCCCAGCGTCCAGCTCGCTCGTGAGAATGTGGCAGCCTTGAAGGGGACTGTAAAAGCCAGCACTAGACCATCAGCAAACATGAGGTTGAGAATGAGGGAGTTGATCAGAGACAGTTTGCCCTTATGGGCATTGGTGAGGAGCACCCCCATAGCTGTGAGGTTTCCAGCAAAACCCAGGACACAGATGATCCCAAGAATGACTGGGATGAGCATTTTGAGTTCCCGGGAGTCCAGCCGTTGATAGGAATCCCACTCGGTAAACGACTCCGTATCAATGGTGCTGTTATCGTTGCTTGAGTTAAGATTTTGCAGTTTATCCATTCTGTATCAGCTGCAGATCCAATATACTTCAAATGAACGAAAGAAAAAGAGACGGTGATTATTATTTCAAAGTTAGAATTTTAGGATTATTTGTGGTATTTAGTCCAGTGACTCGCAGCCCCGTCCCTCGGCGATGGGTTTATCGGCCGGGATGATACTGCAGGCTCTGTGAGCACATTTATAAAGCTACAGTTTGATTGACAGTTGCTTTCTCCAGCTGACTTCAAGCGTTTCCTTTACCTGTTGCGGTAACCTCATGGGGCCAATTAATATAATCATTAGCAAAACCTTAGAGAAAAACACTAACCCCTACTATAATTAACGCTTCCATCTAATAAAACTCCTGGTCTTAGAAACTACTATACATTCTTCTAAATGTTTTATTTGAGGTTAGTTCAAATTGAATTAAAACTCAAGATTCGGCTAGATTTTATTAGATTTACATAGAAATGGTGATAATTTATTTCTACTGAAAAATGAAATCAACGGTACGTATAATTTGAACACCTATTTCCCGTGGTTTCTTGGGTATTTCCAAGCTTTTTAGAGCTATAATTTTAGTTTTTGATAAAACATTTTGAATTATTATTATGCAATAAGACTACAGTTTAACGGGCAGCATTTGTAATATATCACATGCGTCACCGTCATGTTTGAACTTAAATTTTATTTTCTTAATATAGAGAATCTCTTTTTTTATACTTTCGTAATAATTTAGGCGTCGTCGTTAATAATGAGGATTCCTTGCTAATGCATAATTATGCTCATAGTGGTTTTGTATACGTGTATCCTACATATTCTAGTCTGATTCTAACACCGACGCTAATTCGATGAAATGAACACGTGGTGGCGATGTTGCTTCAATGTAGTATCTCCAAAACTACTTCAATGTAGTCTTGGCGGATTCGTAGTTGTATTAATGTGGTTTTTGTCAGCAGATGTGTTATGTCTGGGTAAAACGTCGGCTTTCTTGACGGCAGAAGGATGAATGAAGTCCGAATAAATTTCACCGTAAGTACTGGGTTGGGGAATGGAATGCTGTATTCGTAGTCCACTAATTATGGTTCGACGAGGATCTTGAAAACTAATCCAGTAGTTTTTCTGCTAAAAGTATCAAACTTTAACGGAGTCTTGTGTAAAAAAAAAGAAAGAAAGAAAGAATAGCCAGAATTTCCTAACCGCAAATCAAAGATTTCCAACCTGGCACACGTGTTTCATTTGGAACATCACATTGGGTGTCCGTGTTTAATCCGCACTTGAAACCACAAGGAATAGTGGGTTTGGCGAATTGCGTTTTTCACCTTGATCTAAAATGTGCTCAGCAATACGACTGCGCTGGAAAGCGCCCTTTTCCTTTCTTTGCATTTTACCTCGTCCATACGCATCTTATTTACCGGCTGCTCTTTACCGATCAGTCCTAGTGGAGCTAATTATAACACAAATGAGATGATGGAGCGCGGATGCTGCAGTCAGCGCGCGGCGAAGGGGCGCCGTGCAGCATACGGAGAGGGAGGCTGGCGGCGCGCGGGCTAATGAACCCGCGCTTTCTCCTCTGCATTACATGCATAATGGAAAATGTTTCATTTGAGTAGCTGACATCAATATTAAGACGTAATTGCACTTGCGAGACGGATTACCCAGTTCAAATTGCATTGAGGGATATAAATGAAACGTCAGGTATGCTTATCGGAACGCTTTGTACACCTTTTGAGGCTTGCTTACTAAGTGGATGCTAGACACATCGCTGGTTATCGGACAGCTTGGTCATCCAGATCGTGATCACTATGCCTGACGACCTACCGTCTTCTTTACTGGCGGTATTCATGGCATCATGAATGACAAATATGGGTGTTTCACAAATATCAAGCACGTATTAATCTTCCTGATTGATATAGCTGAACCGCTGCTTTAGCTCTGATTTTTGGTAAGCAGTGTAGCTAAGATTGAATTCTTTAAAAAACTGGATTGTGAGTGTTCGTAGTCTCAGCTCAACAGATCAGAACTTTTGAAATATCGTTTCACGCGTTTCCTTAACATTACGATTTAGTTAAAGGAAAATTAGGGTGTAATTAGAAGGCAGCTCAGATAAAGAACTGCTTCTGGTTAGCTTTCAAAAGTGCCTGTTATGCACATAGTATTTAAAAACACAGTGAATACAGCAAAAGTGTCTGTAGTTTATTCTTGTATTTTAATAACTAACGTGGATACCAGTTGGTGATGAAGCTGACCACAGGCAACGCAAGACGCATGCATGTACACGGACACAATCATGAACCACGTTCAATACATAGATGACAGCTTACCTACCTGCATTTCTTTAAGCTGCGGGAAGTAACCCGTACAATACAAGGGGAGCACGCACTCGCGTGAGCACACGTGCACAATCCAGGTATTCATATCTTTATGGGGACTCTCTTTTCTGTGGGCATGACCCTAATCCCATAACCAAACAA
>JAODLC010000002.1:5157599-5198869 GCA_026781145.1 Hippopotamyrus pictus
TAGTTAAGTTCTCCCCAAACGAGCTTGATGGGCCGAATGGCCTCCTCTCGTTTGTAAATTTCTTATGTTCTTATTTCATGACAGTCTCGTTCACATTAATTCTGCAGTAAATTGTACTATCTGCCGTGATGTTGTTCATATACAGAGCACCACGCCTGTCTGAATTTTTCAAGCTGGAGTCAAATGAGCTGGACAAAAAAAGGGCCACAAAGGCAGGGAGCAGCCATCTGCAGGGGGCAGCCATGCCCGGTAATGATGCCATCCGCAAGGAGCACTACTGAAAAGCTCTCCTGCCGTTTGAAAGCATTTGAGCACCGGCTTCCTTCAGCCCCCCCACCCTCAGCAGACAAAGCAGGGCAAGAAAAAGGCGTCCAACAAATTGACCGTTTCATTTCCGTAGTGGGGAATAGTCTCCCGCGTAGGTCATCAAAGCCTCTGCTGTGCCCCCCCCCCAGTATGGCACGTTCCAGACTGAGGGCAGCAGGGACTCCTGCTGATTCAGCCTGTGCATCAGCTTTGACTCCTATAAACTCTTTACTTATTCATACACCAATGGTAATAAACTATGTGTAGACTGACCCAGTATCTCACTCATCTGGCAGGAACATAAATTATTAAATATAATTTTCCAATTTGAATAGCTTTGGGAAGAATAACCACCTTCATTGCACTATTGTTGTACTAAATGTAACCATTCTTATTATAAAGGAATGACGTGAACATTTTTTGTCTTTTTACTTAAAATGTCAAAGTAAAATCTCCTTTAATACTATAGATTGTAATTTTTAAGTGGTTTGTGGATTTTACCTACAAATTTGACAGCATATTATTATCTGATGTATTTATACACAATTTATGAAAACTATGAAAAAGTCCATCAGAAAAGTATAAGCATGTAACTTAATTATTCTATTCATTTAAATAGTATTTAATCATACATTTGAAAACAAACCCAAGGCTCTGAGCCTTAGAAATGTACAATTTAAGAGTATTTTTTGCCTCTTTGCTGTACGCTGACCTTGTGTTTGAAAAGCACTATATACAGCATATTTCATTAAGTGATAAATAGAATATGAGAAGGATATTATTACGAACGATTGACAGATTCATTTATTGATTTCAATGGACCCACATCCTGGCATAGTGACCCCTAAGGTCTAACAACCCTTCTGTGTTAGTGCAGCTCTTCTCAGCAGGTCATTAGCTGCCGCCACATGTTTATGTGTATACAGAATGAATCATATGAGTCCCACGGTAAGTGCAGCGATGCCTGTAGGTGGAGCAGCGAGTCGCGCTTCCTTTACTCTGACATTGGCGTGTGTGTCCTTAACACCCTGCCGCCTCAGATTCAGAATAATTCATGACACTGGCTCGAAGGCGACGGCTTCCTGGAGGCTCCTTAAGGAAGCGTCTAACAGGCTACAGACTAAGGAGGAGCATCCTCACTGCCGCTGGCCCCTCGCAAACGGCACCCCAGCCCATGGCCCCTTCCCCACGCGTACGTCTCGTGATCAGGACAGGGTCTCCTCCCCCCCCCACTGAGGCAGGACAGAAAAGCTTATTAAGAAGCGGTTATGGCTGGGGGCAGCCAGCAGGGCCCATCCTCCACCTCCCACACGTGATGCCCCCCACCCCACCCCCCCAAAACTGTGTGGCCATGCAGCCATATGGAGGCACAAGTAAGCTCTCTGTCAGGGTGTGTATCAATGACTAAATATGAGTTCAGCAGGATGGAAAATCCTCCCTGCAACTAAAATGAGCTTCATGCACCAGGACACAGACAGGCATGTTTGGGCTAACAAGCCCTAAGCCTCATGAAGGCCCAGGAAGCTGCTGAAGCTTCGGGCCTGAACATAAAGATGGCGGACGCAGGCTTAGCTGCAGGTCAGGCGATTGAGAAACAGTATGAAGAAAATCAGATTCTTGGTACTGAGGATGAAGTACTAGGAGGATATCTAGGAACTCCAGTGATTACGCTGCAGACTGAGGGTAATTTCTGTTCTCTACCAGAATGTTCTGTCCACATCCAAACCAGTACTGCTTTAGCAACAACCCACCTAGGTGATGAACCAGTGAGGGGTTTCATGGTAAACCACAGTAAGATTCCCGAGGGTTAGTGTTACCATTTCAATTTTAAATTATTATTAAAACTGTAGTTGATTAGCATGCTTTGAAAAACCTCACATTAAATACCATCCAGCATCAACCAAAGGTAGCATCAGTCTCCCAGAAGCAGGTGCGCAGGCAGGGCATGCAACTTCATACATAATATAAATCTTTGCGAAATGGTTTCAGTGGTTTTTGAACATTCTCGGCACATATTAACAATACTGTGCTAATACTGATAACCATGATCATGATGGTCATAATTATGATACAAAATTTTCATGCCATTTCATCTTTACACCAAGCTGTACAAATGCGCCAAACAGGCATCAGCTACCTGCTATGAGCAATTTCATTGGTCACTGCATAAGAATGTAATGTCATACATGTAATTTCATTTTGGGGCAGGGTGTGGCTCCATGAGTTGGGATGCTGTCATGTGATTGGAAGGTTGCCAGTTCAGATCCTAGGGTCAGAAGATTAATTTCACCATTAGGCCCCTTAACCCCCAATTTCTCTAGGGATTGTCTGATCCTACGTTTTCAAAAAAAACTCAAAAAAAAATTTTCACAATTTTGAGTATTTCAGTATTTTTTTCCAAACACCAATCAAGGAACACGAGTAATTTAGGTCTCATCAGAGTATGTTGATCTTCCCATGGACCATGGCACAGAATTCAGCAAAAAACAGTATTTCTCTTAACGACCAGCGTGCATTCATTCTGATTTCTTTGCTCCTAGAATTCCACCTATCCAATTCTAACCAATTTTTCAACATTAATGTTGTGTTTGGGTCAATTTGGACATGGTGTGAAAAATTGCAGGGGCTTGAAAGGCTAGGCGGAGAGATAAATACAGGCCTGCTGTTGCTCTAGTCAATATATTGATTGTTTCCCTGTCTGCTTTCACTCGAATGAATCATATGTTATGGAAAGCTATAATTTATTCTGACAAACAAACCCAATTGTTTTTCATGAGATTTTGGGTGCTCTTTTGGGTTGGCTAAAATATCACTGATTCATCAGCCTCATTTTCTTTCCCAAGAGATACAATATCCCAAAATGAAGCACTGTTTTAAGAAGCACTTTTTAAGAAATGGTGCAATGGTCTTTTGTTATGTTCATTTAAATGATCATGTACGTATCCTACTTGATGCTAGACATCACGGCAGATATTATTCTGTTTGAAATGGTATCTCGATATCAATAAAGAGGCTTTTTTGAATGCCGAAGTACATCTGAAAGGTGCTTAAAAACAGCAGGGCACTCTGCATGATGTAGACACTGCGCTGTCCATCACGGCAAACCGTGCTTCTATAAACAAAAAGCCTCCTTTTTCGCCAATACAGTACCTGACTTCTCCTTGATCAACGCTAGAACCTAGTAGCTTGTAGAGTGCAGAAAAATGACAAACACCGCTCAAGCTGCAGGACATCAGAGACTGGGCACCTTCTACAGTGCTGACCTCTGGTTTCCGTCTGGGCTGTGGCAGATGGGCAACCCACTAATAAAACCGTCCCTATACGGTACCCCATCAGTATGAGCTTCTGACCCAACTGCCTATGGCCCTCTGAGACCGGATCTGTAACTGGGAGACCACTGTCCCCCCGGCTTTAATCGGACGATACATCACAGTCTCACGTTTAATCTCTACAGCCCTCTGGGAATTTGGAGGATTAGCCTGTGATTATATGATCCTGTGAGCACGGCCTGCTCCAGATACCTCTGGCCACCAGGCACACGCCAGGTTGTACCGATTGCTCTGCAGGCCGTTCAGAGCAAAAAATAGGCCGACTGACCCACAGATTCAAAAGGGAAACAAAGGGAAAGTAAGCATATGTCCTGACAGGCTCTCCACCGGGTTTGTTTTTGTAGAACAGACCCAAATTAAAGAAGGTATGGATTTTTTTAGCTCTTTAACTGTCAATTAATCAGATACATTTAAAAGAGATTTAAAACCAAAGAAGTTTGATTTGAAAGCAATTCTACATGAATGTACAATATGAACTTCCATCCATCCACCTTCCAAATACTTTTCAAGTACAAAGTTGCAGGGACAGAAACTTGATTGTCTATTAATATCTAATGCTTGATTTGTAGTGTTTAAATATAACACTACTACTGGTCACTCAACTGCAGGCGATCTTACTAAATATATCATTGCAGAAGTACAAATGCTACATACAGTAACAACACTTAAATTATCAAATTTGATCTAGTTTATTAATTAATTACATATTAAATAGTGGCAGCAATTGTCTTGTCTATCCTTTTGTTTTCTGATGGTTAGCAAACACACTGAGAGTATGAGTCTCTCCTTTTGTATTTAGATGGTTAGCAAACACACTGAAAGTATGTCTCTCCTTTTGTATTCTGATGGTTAACTAACACATTGAGAGTATGAGCCTCCTTCTGTATTTTGATGGTTAGCAAACATACTGACACTGAGTCTCCTTTTGTGTTCCAATGGTTAGCAAACGTTCTGAGAGTACGAGTCTCTCCCTTTGTGTTCTGATGATTAGCAAACACGCTGAGAGTATGAGTTTCTCCTTTTGTATTTTGATGGTTAGAAAACATGCTGACACTTTGAGTCTCTCTCTTTGTGTTCCAATGGATAGCAAACGTTCTGAAAGTATGTGTCTCTCCTTTTGTTTCCTGATGGTTAGCAAACACTGAGAGTATGTCAGGATCAGTACCTGTCTGACCCCTATCCTCTGTGACCTTTCCCCCTTTGGCCAGCAGGCATTGCTGGTCATTCTGCCTTTCCCCCTTCTGTCATATAGTCCATCTCTGTACTATGTGTTCAGCCCATGTTTAGCCAGCAGGGGTGGCTGGCCATACCATTCCTACCTCTGTCTTACTTATAAATCCCTAGTGTTTTCCCTTGTTCTGCAGACTGTTGCATAGCTCAATGGGCTAAGTATGTGGCTGGGAAATGGGGAGTACTCTAGTGCTGGGTTCTAGGCCCACATCCATAAACACCTGTTTTTGTGTTTTTTTGTTTTATGTTCCCTAGTGTTCGTTATTAGTTACCTTTGCGTCTCTGTTTTAGTTTGCCCTGCTTTTGCCCTGTTTTAGTTTGTGTCTGCTTGTACTTTGGTTCTGTGTTTATTGTCCTAGTGGTGTACTCATAGTGTGTGGTTAATGTTTCCTAATTGCCGTGTTGGTTAAGGTTCCCTAATTTGGTGCTCATTTACCGTAAGTTACTTCACCTGCTGCTTGTTGTTCTGTGTCTCTGCTGATTGGTTGTTTTGCTTCATGTGCCACACCTGCCTCCTCGTTTGCCTGGTTGTCTGTTCATATTTAAGTGCCTGTCTGTGTTCCTTTCCTTAGTGAGTCATTGTACTTTGTTGCTGTGTGTTATGCTGAGAATGTGTCTCAACTTTTGTGGTCTCATGGTTAGCAAACATACAAAGTACGAGTCTCCTTTTGTTCTAATGGTTAGCAGACACACTGGGAGTATTAGTCTCTCCTTTTGTGTTCTTATAGTTAGCAAACACTCAGAGTATGTGGAATCAATGAGTATAGGATGCTTTACAATGCCAGTCCCAGGGATTGTGGGAACTTTCTCAGTGTGTAACAACTAACTGAAAATCTGACTAAAATTTGCTTAGAGCACAATAATCATGTACATATTTTGACATGCCTTAGTTCATTTGAACCCGAAATGACTCTATCAGATACCAGGGGGCCTAAGCAGTCTTGGTAAAGAAATACTGACAGGCCGTAGTAGGGCTCCCTGTGGCTGCTTACCCGGAGTGTGGTGATGGTGGCCGGGTCTCGAATCCTGCCCTCCTCATCCTTGAGGTTGTACCCCTCGGGTCTCCTGTCCCTTTCACTGATCTTCCAGAGCTTCACAGTTTTATCTGCCCAGTGGAAACACACAAAGTTGTGCCTTAGTGAGGGCCAGCAAACTGCGTACTGGGATGTACGTAGCAGTATTATTGTAAGAGAATAAATCTGCCTCAGCATGAGAAACTCAGATCATTGTATCTCCGTAATCCTCTCAATCCTTTAATTGTTGGAAACTTCCCAACAATTCATCCCATTCACATCTTACCTTATTCTCTGATGCTGGTATGAGACTACTTGCCTTTTGTGACTTCAAATATTGTGAAAAACAATCTTCTCAGTAAATGTAATTAAAGTGGTATTTTAGGAAAGTATTATTCAGTAACCTGAAGACAGACTCACAGAATATGCTTGAGTTGTCATGACAGGGCCAGTTTAATACTCTGCATGGTTTGCATGGTAACATGAGTACGCAGTCAATTATAAAATGTAAAGGCTATTGACCAGTTAATATTGCCTTATCCTCTGTGTATATCAGTAGATGCCTTTTACTTGATGTGTGGATTGGCAGTGAGGCGCTCGACCTCCCAGGTTTGCGCAAACAGAATTCACCCTGCGGGCTGTACCGTTGGTGGAGAGCAGGAAGTAGGCCGCATTGTGCTGCGGCAGCCAGCGGATCTTGTTGATCTTCTCCTCGATTTCGAGACTCTTCAGATAGTCAAACTCAGGCTCGTGACTCTGGAAGGTGCTGTAAACATTGTACTCCCCTCGTCTGTGTGGCTGGTTTTTACTCTGCGAGACCAGAGAAATAGCAGAGTCACGACAAAGCAGGATTATGCTGAGATTCATTGCAGTCTGTCCATAAAAATTTAGACGCGTGATTAAAAGGCCTTCTGTTGTCATCGCCGCTCCCCAAAAACACTCTGCATCAGTTTTATAAGCCGACTGTCAGTGACAGCTGCATGACATGATGATGGAGCTTTAAATTGGTCATAGGGCAGGTAGTTCCTTTTGCCGACATTTTGGCAAGAGGATGACAACTGGCTCATGGGCTGTGACATCTCTATTGTGAAAATGGGGATTCCCTTCTGAGAGCAGCCAGATCAATGTGAAAAGCAGAACAAAGGAGGAGCTGAAGGGGATTGGAAAGCAGGTCTTTGTGGTTGTGGTGCTGTGTGAAGTGAAGAGAGACGTTGAGGACTCATCTGTCTAGCCCTTCATTAGCAGACAGTGTACTATGGGAGAGAGCGGGGAAGCACAGACGAACGAATGCAGAACATGTTCTCCGTAACCCCCCCCACAACAGCGAGAAGTTGATATCCTGCCCTGTGTTTCCTATCCAGTGGAGAAACTCCATGCCTTTGGTGGTAAAGCTTGTTTGTGTGGGCATGTCTGTACAGAAGCTCCTCCTTTTCTGTATATATTTCCACGGAAAGCTGATTTTGGGTGTGGCTGCTGACGACGTGTGAGTTTAGGTGTAAATGTAGCATTCACAGAGGAACAGGGACCCTTATTTTACGGAAAGGATGTTTTTTAGCATCTTTGCTTACTAGTGATGCATCAATAAGGAAATTTCTAGGTGACCAATGGGCGATTATTTTGAAAACTGACACCAGTCTCTACATAAAGTTTTGCGATACGGGGAAGACCACGAGGCGTCAACGTATTATTCCATGATGATGATGGTGGGTGAAGGGGGCATGTCAGCCTTCAAGGAGTCATGGGGAAGGGATCTGAACGTGACACTGGATGATGAAGAGTGGGATGGAATTACAGTTTTGTCAAGGGATGCAATGGTACACGTTATTCAATTTAAGATTATGCATCATTTTTGTTAGACTGACTCCATATTGTTTAAACTTGGGCTAAGATATACGCCAAATTTCAGAAGAGGAAGGTCTTCTTATATATCTTTTATGGTCCTGTGATAAAATTCAAGAATTTTGGGTAAAGATATATGATAATCTTTGTGAGATTTCAGAGATCCAGATTTCATTTAGCTCCAGACTATTTGTTTTGGCTGATGGATCAGTCGTGTTGAGAGGGGACAAATATATTAGAAGCTGGGTCCAATCTAGTATCACGATAGGCAGAGGATGGAAGAGTGAGGGGGTACCTTCAGTCCAAGAGTGGGCTGCTGAAATGGCAAGGGTGGCAGCATTTGAGAAGATGTCTGGTAAACAGTTTGGATGAATATATGAGAAAATACTTATCGTTTTTGGGGGGATCCTAGCATATATATGCCACACTCTCTACAGAAGTGCATCTTTCAGTGTTTTATGCATTAACCTTACAGGGACAAAAACGTGCACCTCATATAGATTCTTTGGTTAAAATGTGTGTTTTCTGTTCAGTTGACTGAGTTTTGTTTGGCTGTAACTGTCTTCGCCCAGTGCATACAGTAGGTCGGAGGCTTTTCTTATGTTGGCTATCGGCCAGCTTTATTTGATATGTGGTGTCAAGAATTTGTGGGGCTTTGGGTGGGGTGGGGGGTGAGGCTGTATGTTTTGTATTTTGCATTTTGGCAAGGAATAAAATAAAAATGCTAATCATAAAAAATAAATAAATTACATTTTGAAAATATGAAAAAGTATTTATTTTTTGATAAGAAAACAACTCTGGCATATAGCAACAGCCCCAAAGTATAATTTTTTATACCTGTATACATCTTATCATATTTATATTTGCTTTCAGAAACCATTACACATTTCAAATGAGTATTTATGTTACTTAAATGAATTTTAAAAATGTGCCGTGGGATTACTGTAGTGTTTATACTGTAACTGCTACCAACATAGCATACAAATAATTGCAGAATCCTGTATTTGCCCTCAGTTACACATTTCAAGTATTCTGTTACTTACAGTTGTGCTATTAATTGCTAAAAAGCAAGCGTCCTCAACTGCAGAGAAGGGCTGATCATCAAGTGTGATGTAATTTTCTGGGTAATATCTTTTGATTTCACGCTGTCTGAACTGAATTTTTTTTTGCTATCAAATGCTTGCATTACTGACGAAGTTCTGCAGCCTCCAATACTGGAACAGACTGTTTTTCAGAAACTGTTCACACTCTTTACTTAAGGTGAGCAATCAAATTTGTTGCGCTGAAAAATATCTTTGTAGATCCTCCTTGTAAAATTTTAGCAGAGTAATGTTTGCTAAATGCATTTCTAATGTCATTTCTAATTTTTACTAACGTTAAAATAATTCCACGCAGTAGACATTTTTCTGACTGTTTAGTACATGGGTCACCATTTGAAAGGGAATTATTGGCGGTAAATATTGGCTCATTTTAAACCATCGGCCACTGGCCGATTGTTACTGTGTAGGCCAATGCCTATAGCTCGCCGATTGTCAATAGCTGGCTGATTGTTGCTGTGTCGGCCAATGCTGATAGCTGGCCGATTGTTGCTGTGTATGCCAATAGCTGGTTGATTGTTAATAGCTGGCCGATTGTTGCTGTGTCGGCCGATCCCTATAGCTGGCCGATTGTCAATAGCTGGCCGACTGTTCCTGTGTCGGCCAATGCCTATAGCTGGCCAATTGTTGCTGTGTATGCCAATAGTTGGCCGATTGTCAATAGCTGGCCGATTGTTGCTGTGTAGGCCGATGCCGATAGCTGGCTGATGCCAATAGCTGGTCGATGCCGATAGCTGGCTGATTGTTGCTGCGTAGGCCAATGCTGATAGCTGCCCGATGCCAATGACTGGCCGATTGTTGCTGTGTCAGCTGATGCCTATAGCTGGCCGATACAATCGGTGTGTCTCTGCCGCTTACCTCCTGCTCTCTCTGGAACACCACCACTCGGCCCCCCTTGTCCCCAGTGGCCAGAAGCTCCCCCGTGGAGTTGAACTCAACGGTGGAGATGATGTCAGCTGGAAGACATCACAGAGGACACTGGTTAGCCAAATTTTAGGCTGCACTCACTGGCTTATCCCTCCATGAGCTTCAGTGTCATTAAAGAGTGTCATCAACAGCTCAGTATGGACACTGAGGAACTTTAATGTGCAGGGGAAAGAACAGAAGGCTATGATGAAGAAACAGTCCTAACAAATGCCCTTTAACTGTTGTTTTGTTGTTTTGGTAGTGCGTAACAATGACTTTCACGCCCTAGAAAAGCTCATCTGGCACACAGTCTACCGTCTATGGCTGGGTGATTGTGAACATCGTTATTTCAAAAGAGGAATAGACCAAAGGCGGGCTTCCCTCCCTGAAGACTTAGTTCTCCACCCCACAGCGGCATGCCGCCCCCCCCGGCTTTTGCCATCTCATTGATATGCTAATCCCTCTGACAATTCCTTCTGATTCTTTTCCAGCGATTTCGATTGCACGGCACCATAATTGCATATCACGGAGAAATGCAGAGAGTATGAGACGAGCGTGACACAAAGGGCATGGGTTCCACTCTCCAGGACAGAAAACTCCCAGCCCCGAGAGCTTCACATCTCAATCAGTGCTGGAACAATCCGTGCTCGGCTCGATTTCTGAAGCACAGGTGCGACGTTCGGTATTCACATAAGAGGTGTGGTCACTCATCATCTGTGACAAAGCCTATTGCTGATTTTAGATTCCATCACAGAAACACTGACACTGCATTCTTTGGACACATTTGGCTTTTAATTACACTGTAGCATAAATAGCCATTGTCACATTTAAACAAAGGCAGAGGCTCTACAATGTACTGTTTTGCCACTTTATGTTTCTCTATATCCAGATCAAAAATTATGCTTAATTACATATTTCAAGTGTTTTACTCCAATGTTTGACTATTGTAATTCGTACTGAGTATGTGATTGAATTTAAGTGAAATGTCCAATAAAAATGAAGTTCCTCGCAATTTTCAAAGATTCATCAGCTACTAATACTTTTACTAACATAATCGTATTGCTTTGTGGGATAGAGATTGGCCAGGGTTTTTCCGCACCCCCAGGTTCTGTACGTATTATGAAGCTTATCGATTGTTTCACTTTGTGTCAGTGATTTCCCCTGCCGTTTCTGTCCGTCCCCCGACACGGCGGTGAGCTCACGATGACATCATAATTACCCCTGTGTTATTCCTGTCAATGGCCAAGTCCCGCATCAGCCTCTCCTGCACCTGCCTGAGTAAGGCATCCTATAAATATGACACCTTTACACCCACAGGCCTGCTGTATCTCGGAAACCGCTAGGGAACGCTTGTCACACGGAGCAGGCGGGCTGCACAGGGACAGAAATACATTTTATCTTTGGCATTCACTGACCTAAATGTTGTCATTTTCTTTCCAAGAAAGCCTCACAACAACCATGGTACAACAGGGGGCATTTAAGGATTCCCAGCATGTTTGTCCTGTAAAAGCATGTCCTCATATAACCTGTATTGCGACTTAAACCACTTCATCACTACGCAATATAGAGAAGACAATTTGGGGTAATTTGACCATAATGAAGCATGTTAGTCATCCTGAAGAGATCCTTAGTGTCTTATAATCTAAAGCATGGCAATGCATCACAAGCACCAGCCCTGTTTGAGAGGTCACCAAGTAGAGTCCCCCAAAGGCACACAAGCTTCATAAACCCACCAAATAACTACAAATGCCTGTTCATGATTCAACAGCAAAGCTTCACATTTAGCAGCAGGTGGACTAACTTCACATTTGTCAGCAAAGCTGCAGGAGAGTATAAACAAAATAGATTAGGAGCCTCTTATGGAATTGCAGAACCCAATCAATAGCTAAATTTCAAGCACCATCTTTTATCGCCTTCAAAGAGGTCTGTCCATCTCTCGATTTTAGGGCACACGGCAGTCACAGAGTCATTTCATAAACAATATCTCCTGCATCTTTGCTTCACGACACACTCATATTGCATGACCATGCCATGCGGAACACCGCGACGTTTCAAGGACAGCACGCAAGGTCTACAAACGATCTAATATGTGTCTACAGTGATGAACATGGGATGAAGGAGACAAACTGGAATGGCTCTTAAATAATTTTTCAGAGTGCATCAGGGTGAAACGGACAGAGTGGTGGGGACTTTGGAGATGGCCGTTTTCTTCTCTTTCTTTTTAGCCTGCAGTCCCTCTGTAGACTTAATGCGAGTTGTGACGAGAGTTTATAAGGAGTGTTTCCATGGCGATCCCTTCTTCAATGCAAGGAGCCATGCAAAGCGCTTTCTTATCGCTGTTTGTACAGCATGCATCCTGCATGCCTCCTGACTTTCCCTCTCATTTCCAGAGACAGCTAATTGTGCCAGTAATCATTCAACATGAGCTACAGTGTGTCACAAACTATTAACTATGTACAGTGATTAGTCAGCCACACACTGCCTGAATGGAAATAACTCAAGCTTGCACATGTTAATGTTATCTTCTCCATTTATAAACAAATGAAGTATTTACCAGGAGCTCCATAAAAAAGACAAGGCAAAACCTAATGAGAAAATACATAACAATAGTGAAAAAATTGGAGGAAAATACTGGGTGTGTTTCTAAAGCATATAATGCATAGTTACTTTCTTTTATTTAACACAAAGGTCTTTCTTGTGTCACTGTTGACAAGAACGGTTTTGGCATGGTGCTGAGCAAACAGTGAAAGCACCTGGCAAACAGTCAAACAGTGCTTCACATTCAGTGCCGTGTCATGGTGGGCCTTCCACACTGAGTGCCGTGTCATGGTGGGCCTTCTCGGCGTCTCATGAGATGTCTGTCTTCTGCTCTCTCACAATGTTTCCTCACAGGTTCTGAAGACCTAGAGCTCCAGCCTCAGTCTTATAGAAAACTTCTTGTTTCCAAAACTTTCTGTTGTTTAGTCATGAACGGTATGGCTGAATGAGCCAAGGACTTTGAATTTTAGAGTCCGGTCTCCTCATCCCCCCACACTCCATACCCACCCCCCCACCCCAATGACTTGGTAGACCATTGTTGTGCTGCTGGGCTGATCTAATTTGTGATACCCGCTGTGATTCTACAAAGGCATTTTACTGTGATGTTCTGTAGTCTGAAGGGATCTGCTCTCACCAGACGTGCTCTGCTGAAGGACAGAATGTCTGACACAGAGGGAGGGAGGACGACAATGTCTAAAGCATATTCAAATTTGTTACTGGAAGTAAATTATAAATTCTTTTTTTCCTGAGAAAAAAGCATGTTGACCTAATTAGGCCCCAGGAGTCTCTGTCTTTCCAGTGTTTTCCCTTAATTTCCTGCTACAAAGTGGATCCTAAAACTAAATCATCTTTTGGGGTGAATTTGAAAACAAATGAATATTCTATATTCTGGCCTAGTGTAGGAGAGTTAGCCATGCCTTTAGTTGTAACAGATTAAAGACACATTTCTGTTGCTGTCCTACACTCAAAAATATGTCCCACCATTTCCATACCTGCTTTGGTTATTAAAGCCAGATTGTAAATTAGTCACCATTATCCTTGGTTTAGGAACACTGAGAGTCTCCATGTAATTTCACCAAAGAATCTGTGTCCTTTCTGCTGTGTAGCACAAGGTCTGCTGAAGAGCACTGGGATCCTCCAGAGAATGTAATTCATCTTTAGCAAATTAATATTAATACGTTTTCTGGTAAAGGGATTATGAAAATGGGAAGGAGTCATCAGCCATGTGAATCCAAAGTAAACCACTTAGGGGAGATTGTTATTTCAGAAGTTGCTCTTATTATTAACACATTAAACCGCCATAGGCTGTTTTAATGAATGTCGTTGCTTTAATGAGTGAGCTCACTGCTGTGCTGCTGTCCCTAGCTGCCCCTGGCCTGAGATCGGGTCCCTAGCTGTCCCAGGCCTCAGATCGGGGTCCCTAGCTGCCCCAGGCCTCAGATCGGGGTCCCTAGCTGGCCCTGGCCTGAGATCGGGGTCCCTGGCTGGTCCAGGCCTCAGATCGGGGTCCCTGGCTGCCCCTGGCCAGAGATCGGGGTCCCTGGCTGCCCCTGGCCAGAGATCGGGGTCCCTGGCTGCCCCTGGCCTGAGATCGGGGTCCCTAGCTGCCCTTGGCCAGAGATTGGGGTCCCTGAAAGCACACCCCCCCCCACAGCCACCAGGGTTAGGATCTCAAGTAGAGAACCATTAACGTTTTGGGGGATTGAAGATATCCTTCAGCTTTTTAAGGAGGAACATTTATCAGACCTTAGCAGAGTAGAGTACCAGCTTTACTGGGAATCTGGGTAAACAAAAGACAAACCACAAAATGAAGCATGGATCCCCTCGTAATATTTGTGGGGCATTCGGCCATAGCACCCTGGATTCCACGGGGGAAATGCTGCCTTTGTTTGACGTAGACATCTTGAGAGGGGATTAACTTGCCCGCCCCCCCCAAATCCGCCTTTGAATCAGCTTATTTAAAAAGGGCGAGCTGTATTTGTAGGGGATCGGGTGCCGGGTTAAGGGCGACTCCACTGATCGCCGGACTCTGCTTTAGTAAATAAGCGAGGCAACCGAAACCACGGAAAGTCAACGCATTTCAGGGGTGGCTTGGAATCGGCGGCGGTCAGTGGTCAGAAGTCAGAGGTCGGCCCAGCCATATGAAAGGGGAGCGGTCTGATAACAGAGATCCAGCTCATGTAATAAGGGGGAGATTCACTTTGGTAGCAGGGGACAAGGAGGGGTTATCTCTCCTCCTTACGCTGAGAGCAGGCGCCCGCCAGCATGGAGTGAGTGGGATAAATTCAGAGGGGCAAGGGTTTGAGTACTGGTTTGAATATTGGGGGGTTGAGATCTCCACCCATTTAAAGGGGTCCAGGAGGTTGTATTGGCTGGTCCCACTCATAATTTACACCCATGCAAAAGAGGGTCAGTGAATGTGTTCCACCTGGGGGGGGGTGTCTGTATTGAGGTGAGGAGGGCAGGCATCAAAAAATGGGGACACATAGCCTATACAGGCTTTAGGGATTACCGCCACACTGCCGACCTCGATACGTTTCACTGGCACCGATCCTCTACAACAAAAATACCCAGAACAAAAGTGTTTGGGAAAAAAAGTTCATTGTAGGACAGCGATCCGGCCGGGTGAGCAGGGATAAGGGGCCGACAGCGCTGCTGATAAGTAGGTCAGAAAGCTGCAGCCAGCTTGGGAAACAGAGACAATGTGAACCCGGAACAACGTGAATCCGAGCGTGGCACCAGCCAGTCCGGCTCAGGGTGCTGCTCAATGAACGAGGGCGGCGCAGATGTGAAGGCACACCGTGAGAAGCACGCGAAGAAGGAACACTGCAGCACCTTCTGTGAAGGATCCGCACTGTTCAGTGTGAAGGGGAAGTGACTTAACTGACAGTCATATTGGTTGGTAGGTAGGTAGATTGATTGATTCTTTGCATTCTTGATGTTTGCTCCGGTGCGGCATGGTGATTCAGCGCTTACCACTGTTGCCTTACACCTCTGGGACCAGGGTTCGAGGCTCCGCCATGGCTCTGTGTGTGTGTAATTTGCATGTTCTCCCCGTGTCATCATGGGGTTTCCTCCACGTACTTCACTTTCCCCCAGAGTCCAAAAACATGCCGAGGCTAACTGGAGTCATCAAATCACCCATAGGTGTGTGTGAGTGAATGTGTGTGAGTGTGCCCGGCGATGGGTTGGTGCCCCATCCCGGGTTGTTCCCTACCTTGTGCCCGTAGTCTCTGAGATTCCCTTTATAGGACAACTGGTTACAGGAAATGGATGGATGAATGTTTGCTGCTCCCTCCCTCACTCTCTCACGGTCATTATGGGGCCCGCAACTCCACCCCAGACCAGCAGGTTCCCAGCTCCAGACCCCCTCCATGCTGACCTACTGCAGCAGTGGGCATACAGCACATCAGTCCAGCTCTCTGCCATCAGCATCCCGTGGTTCTCATTCGGGGGCCGTCGTTGCCCTACCCCCACGGCCATGTGCCCCCTGAGGGCGGGCCAGAGGAAGGCACATCGATGGCCATCTGTCCACAGGGTTTCTGTGCATCTTTATTCAATGGGGATGTACGCGTCCTGAGGGTTATCAGGTTTCAAAGGGGGAGGGGCCTGCCTGGAGGTGACACTAAGTCCCACGACACATGACATCAATTTTGACACAGTGTTGGCTCCATTCGTGACGCACTGCAAAAAGTTTTAACGATAAATCCTTCATTTGCCATTTGCACAAGTACGAGTACAGGCACACTGGAGCTCTTCTCTTTGCCATTCCCATCCTGCTCTCCATAGTTCAAGGGCCCAAAGACTGTTCTACTGAGGCCAGGTTCGAACCAGCGATCTTTCAATCACAGGCCCAGAGAGTTAGCCCTCTGAACGTCTTACTGCATGATTTATGGAATGTCAGTGACAGTATCAGTAGATATTTATAGACATGTCTGTTTTTTTTTTTTTTTGAAGCATAACATGAAGCATAACACAATTCCATACGTATGCCAAAGCTACCATGCTAATCTGAGAGACGGATCAAGCCTGCATTTGGTGTGAATATGCATTTAACCAGAAGCCCTGCCGGCCGCCATGCCTGTGATTACACAGCGTTTGTAATGTTACAACCACTCAAGAAAGAACAGAAAAAGCTCATTAACCCTATTTTGCAGAACAATACCCTATAGAAATGTGACACCAAACGGATCAGCAGCCTCTGAAAGGGTCCTGGGCCCCTGGGATGAGGGGGGGCACTAGCGTCACTCACCGTTTGGCTGATTTTCACACTTCATTAACAGATGCATAATTTAACTAGGGAGAAGTTAAAGAACCTAATTCCAGACTACTGCACGTTGGGAGGGTCCTCGAGGGCCTCGGCCGTCTCTCTCACACATCCCCAGCAGGGAGGCTTTAGACTGGGCCAGATCTGGTCCCCTCTTCCTATCAGCACTTTCCTTGGGAAAGACTGGACCCAATAAAATGTCCTTCTGCGAACTGACGGTAGCCGATAGTCTGTACTAGTTCACTGACAGCCGTTTACCTCAATGCCGAAATAATGTTATAAAGGAAGGGGTGTGACTAGCGGATGTGTTAGTGTCAGCCTGACAGAATGGAACCCATGTGCACAGACATCTCCGTCGTCCCACGATACCCGAGGGTATGAAAACAATCGGCAAACGCTCTGTAACACACCGTCAGCGGCTTCAGTGTCTGGCCTTTCGCTTCACTGCTGGGTGGAGACAAAGGGACCCTGTGTTTGTTATTAACCCTGATCAGATCAGCATTTATTGCGAATGTATGAATAAATGGAGTCAACTACATTTGAACAGGTAACGTTAATTAGACCATTATACTGCATAAATGGCTTCTGAAAATATAGTCAATCTCCATGATAATAGCAAATTTTATGTTAATTTCACTGAAGATAAACTCGCAGGCACATTGGCGCAGTAATGTATGTCAATTAAAAATCTCAATTATAAATAAAAGGTAGAGAAGCAGAGGCCTTCTTACCCCCCACCCTCCGCCCCACACCCCGTTTTCTCTTATCTTCAAAGGGGTTTTTTTTGGTGTAGCGTGTCAGACGTCTGCGCCAGTTTGTAGAGCTCAATAGTTACGCCCCTAGCTAAAGAATCTTCTGTTGCAAAGGGTTTATTAAGTAATAATAAGGAAGGCTTCAAAGGGACGGCTTCATGCAGCCGGCTGGTGGGCAGAGTGCCGTGAAATTCCTGCATGTGGCTCTGATTCACATCAATCTATATGGTTACAAAATATCTGCCACCAAAAAATGTGTTGCAGTGCAGGCAACCTGCTGAACGACTGAATTTATGTCCAGTGAAGTTTCCTTTTACCTAAAAAAATTGTTGATAAATTAAGCAGAAAAATTCAGCTGGTGAATATTTTATTCACCCAAACTTTTCACCCCGTACTCATAAATTTAAGTGGATTTTCTTTTGAATAATAAATGTCCCCTGCAGGGGAGCTGATCCATAGCTTTTCATGATTAAATGCTGAAGATCAAAATGCGGATTCTTTGTTTGGCAAAGATGGTTACTGGGGTCTGTTTCTCCCCCTTGGTCTAACTGCGATATAATCGTAGCTTCACCCTAAACTTTCTGAATCGATGATGGACTTGGGTTGAGAGCTAGGCTGCAGAACAAAATAGGAACGGGGGCAGTATTCCCCTTCCCGCAGGATGGGGGGCAGTATCACCTTCCCGAAGGAACGGGGGCAGTTTCCCCCTCCCGCAGGAGGGGGGGCAGTATCACCTTCCCACAGGAAGGGGGGCAGTATTCCCCTTCCCACTGGAAAGGAGCAGTATCACCTTCTCGAAGGAACTGGAGCAGTATCACCTTCCCACAGGAAGGGGGGCAGTATTCCCCTACCCACTGGAAGGGGGGCAGGTTCCCCCTCCCACATGAAGGGGGACAGTTTCCCCCTCCCGCAGGAAGGGGAGCAGTATCACCTTCCTGAAGGAACGGGGACAGTTTCCCCCTCCCGCAGGAGCTGGGGCAGTACCACCTTCCCGCAGGAATGGGGACCATATCCCCTTCCTGCAGGAACATGATCACGTGCCTCTTTTGAAGAGGACCTGAGCACACTGATCCCCCAATCCTTCCATTTTTGGAAACAAGAATTAATTTGGGAAACTTGATTATTGATTTTTTCCCCTGACATTCGCACGCTCATTTAAATATGGATGAATAAACGTTTAAGGACATTTAAGTTTTCCCTAATCAAGGTATATTGGCTTTGATGTATGTTGTTGTGCAGCTGGGTTTTATTTGGAAACAGTTCGTGTTTTATTAATTGCTTTTTATATATTGCTTTAATTTTATGTTACAATTAGGAAAATCATTGCTGAAAAGGTTAAATTATAGTAGCAACAGCAATAGCTGCATATGACTAGATAAAAACACACCCTACTCAATTTCAGGAAGTTCTACTTATCAGAAATAGTGTGAGCTGTCATTTTTTTAATCTCCTCTGGAAGATTGCTGATCCCAGTGAAACAGCAATGATGCATCAGAGTGGGATGGCTCATTTCACATTGATCTGTAAAGTCATTTTAATTGTGGCTGGGGGGGGGCTCCCTCACTCTCTACCCACCATGCCTGTAGACTACGGGACTGAGCTCTGGAGAAGCTGGCCTGGAACACTCATTCATTCCTGCAGCCGCTCGCTCAAATGCACACGGGCTGGATACCTTCAAGTTTCTGAAGGATTCTGGGATGTGTAAACACAAGCTTCACACAGGCCAATCTGCTTCCATGCTCCGGGCTACTCTGCTCTTAAACAAGGGGGGGTCTTAATATGTGTCTGTGACGCTAGGCCTGAGGGAATCACGGCCATCAAAGCAACCCGGATGTAAGTGCTACAGCATGAGTGGCCAACCGCGATAGAGAGGAGCGGGAGCTGTAACACACACTTAAGGTTGCTGGGAAGAAGAAGAATGGGGTGCTGGCCAGGCACAGGACAGCGACTGCACCGCAGCATCTCTGTGGCTGTTCTATCTGCACCCTGGGTCTATAACCCACCAAGAGCCTAACTAGCCATGTCACTGGCGGGGTGAACAATGGTGCCTTGTGGGACTCAGACCCAAGATGTTTTATGAATCAAAGAGGATATCGTCATCCATTGTCGACCACCTGTATCCCTGCCTCACAGTGCGGAGATTCCCGTATAAATATATCCACAAACCCTGACAGCATCCAAGGGATTACTGAGGTCTGTGCTTAAAACCCCAGATTAATGCAGACCCTTATGTCTCTTATGGCTAAGATGGTACGATTCTTGAGCGATTACAGCAGACTGCACTCCACAGCTGTCAGCCCGGCCGAGTCTGCTCCAGGAAACGTCAACACTGAGAGAGACGTGTGCTGCATGCAAACGAGACAGAATGGTCCAGCACAAACCGTCGATGGAGGGGGCTGTTTGTCTCCATTAAACAGAACATCTGCTGGCCTCGTTTATATTGTCATTTTACTTAACAGAGGATTTGCTGTAAGCCTTGTGCTAAAAGCAGGACCGTTTTCTGACTACACTTTACTGCAGATGTGGGTTCCCCATAATCCCAAATCCCAGCATTTAGTGCAGCCGTGGCTGAGGGTCAGCTCTCTCCCCAGCGCCTCCCTAGACGAGGCTGACTGACGGACACACTTCCAACAAGGTGCAGGTGAGGGCACAGTGCTGATGCTTGAGCAAGTCGCTCCGCACACCTGTGTCCTGCTCAGTGGTCCAAACTGCACACAAACAAGACGCTCTTTTTAGTGAGAGACCCGCAGGGTATGTGGCTAGGGCCATTTAGCTTGGTTCATAAAGAACAGTCGATGGCTAGCAATTAATTTTATTTCTCTTTAAGTGGCACCATTTCCCTCTAAGCATTATTATTTATATGGGTTTAGTATTGATACTGAGCTTGCTGTGGAGTATCTATTTATGTGACCTTGCACACGGATTGGCTGGGTGTTCTTGAGAGTTTCGCTCCTTGGGGCATGTTGTGTCAATGCAGTTCTGGGCTCAATGTCATTATCCTGCCGCCCCCCACCCCCCCCCCCCTCCAAACTCAGTGGAACATGGCGCATCAGCCCATTCCCAACCACAGCTGCATTAAAACAGACCTGGGACAGTCTGCAGACACCACTAAGAGCTTGGCAATTTACAGTGACCTGGTGTCTGGACATCACCTCATGGTAAACAGTCAGTCGGTTTGTTTAGGGTCCTGGGTTTCCTCTAAGGGGGTCCTGCTGCTCGGGGGGGTGGGTTCATAGCCTGTCAGCCTGTACTGTCCCTGATGCGGAACATTTGGGGTCAGTGTAAATCAGGATGTGATGATTAAGCACAGAAAGCTGGGGGGGGGGGGCTGCCCCAGTTTTTACCAAAATCCCTTCGGGGATTAAGCTGATCGAGGAGGGAGGTAGGGTTAGGATGGGGGGATCTATGGACAGCAATGTGATTTCTGCTGTGAGACCCTTTGGGGTGCTGTGTTTACTCAAAGGCGAAGCATTAATCCACAATACAGTAGCACATGAGGGGGATAGTGTCAAGAATGACAGATATGTCTGCAGGGAAGAACTAATACAGCTGACATAAAAAACTGAAATTATACCCCGAACACACATAATCACTCACAGTCTAGACCAACCTACTCCCTGCAATCTACTTATCTATAGCCTGAGAGGAGAGAGTTAATTTACTAAGTATGTATGTCTGTTTTATTAGTTCTGGGACACAATATCCGACCTCTGGGACTACCAAACTGCACAGTAAATTCCAATAAAGAGAGGATACATTATTGTGAAATGGCTGAATAGAACTGATGCTTGATTACTCGTGACATGGACAATATTATCAAACTAATGGCATCGAACTGACATTGCAGGATATTGGTAATTCCTTCACACAAAGTTATGTGTTTCAGTTTCAAATGATAAATTAGATGCACCAACATCTAGGTCGGCTAAAAGACAAGATTGATTTGATAAGTTAAATGCCTCTTGGCTGTATGGGACACCTGGGTTCCTGTCAGAGGGTGGTCAACACAGCCAGATGAGAAGGTTCTGTGAGGAGGAGTTTCTGTGTGAAGGCTGACCGTCACAGAGACAGGACCAGCAGATTGCCAGGCGCAGTGACTTTTGGCAGTGCACAGAAAGCTACAGGATTCCCTAATACCTGCAGTCGCCCCAAAACGGCCTCCTTGATCTGTCTCACATGCATTCAGCTTCTGGTTTCCACCACTACCTGCTGTTACGTCAACTATTTCCACTCACAAGTACCCAAATGTCACTTGAGATGCTTAACACCCTACAGCATCAAAAAAAACAGGAATTTCCCTTCAGAAAATGTATTACATTGACAAAATAATAATGTATATTGTATATACAGCACTTACATATTAGTAATATTAGCTAATAATTTTTACTATATCTGAAAATTCTCTAACTGCAGCCATTTTCCTGTGTTTCCTATGAAGAACAAAAGCATTTAACATCCACCCAGAAAGCATTGCGATCCAGACCATATTACTATAAAACAGTTATTTAGTATGTAACTTCCTTCTAGTGTGACATCTAATGCATAAACAAACAAATTAGATGATTGTTTAGCGCCATGCTACGCTAACGTGGGTATGCTTTGGGGAAAACAGCCGGCATATTTGACAAGCATTAGATGGATGTAGGGGTGATCGGCAGGCTTATTTGTGGAGCTTGCGGCTCCACCAGTCTGCGCGTTGAAGAGGGCCTGCATATCGCCTTAGCAAACGCCGGTTTAAGCTCCCATCTGAAGCAGCTCTAGCAGCTGCCAAACCTTAATTACATCATTTATTTTACAG
This sequence comes from Hippopotamyrus pictus, assembly GCA_026781145.1. Taxonomy (NCBI): domain Eukaryota; kingdom Metazoa; phylum Chordata; class Actinopteri; order Osteoglossiformes; family Mormyridae; genus Hippopotamyrus; species Hippopotamyrus pictus. The sequence continues at coordinate 5,179,675 of JAODLC010000002.1, forward strand.
GTAGCTTTATCCACTCATTTTTCACACAACAGCAAGGGGTAGGAGGGTGATCAGTGGCATTTTGCAGGTTTCAGATACTGTTTATAAGTCGCATTTGCCTCTCAATGAACGCGAGAGCCAAGCAACTAAATGCTAAGCGAAAAATATTACATTAAACCTAACACACATATACATTCGACACAGCTGGATGGTTCTGGCAGAGGGAAGCCTGCTGTGAGGGAGCAGCTGCAGGTCCATGTTTCTACCCGCTGGGGGCGCTGTGCAGAAACCGGGCCATCAGTTGGCCTAATTTAACAAGTTAATTTTAATGCCCACACTCCCCCATATCCACCCAACCACGGGCACAAGGATGGCTGTCCCTCCTTTGGGTCCCCACTCCATCAGCACCTGAAGGGTGCATCAACCTTCATGCCTGCACCAAGAAGGACAAGAGCAGGCAGTCGGCACAGTCAGCCATTGCCACCTCTGCTCAACGAGAACGGCGGCTCTCCGACGCCAACGCAAAGGAGGATGGAGATCAGAGGCGCCTGGTCATTTCTTCGTTGCCGGAGCTGAGAGTGACACCGCAGCCGCTGTTTCCCCTCAGCTGTGTCCTTACCATGGTCATCTCTTGGGAATGTGGTTCAGATCACAAGTGGATCAATAAAAAGCTGGGGGTAGTGGGAGCTGGAGCCAGTATACCGCGGTAACCGCTCATGAGTAGGTCTGTGTGCGCCGGCAGCCATGGATAGCGGACGAGAACGAGGAAAGGCACACCAGAGAAAAACCTTCCAAATACAGGTCAACCAGTTGTACAAAAAAGTTAATACTTATCTGGGGGGGGGGTGCCCTATATTGATTGGGGATTATCTGTGGTGACAGTCAATAGTCAATGTCCAAACCCTCATTACAGGTCAGTGAATCCGGGCTGCACTTGCTGTTCATGGCTGAGGGGGCCTGGTAAGACGAGGCCCTGCTCCATTGGAGTATCACTCTTTTCTTTGTGTACTGCGCTTGTCTTGGAAACACCAGAGCATCCCTGAGGTGAGGCATCCATTACCCCTTTCACTTTGATAAGCTCACGGCAATACACATGGAATGGTCCACTTCCGGACCATCGATTAGCTCCAAGAAAAGCCAGATTCAGAGAGGACCCAGAGGAGCTCAGTCCAGTGATCTGCTGGTACACAGCACACAAAACAGTCCTTCCTCTGCAAGCTGGGAACAAGGGAGAGCTTCAAAAGAGCAGGAACATTAGGAACTGCAGGCCAAAACGCATCTGCGGACTCCCTGAAAAGAGCTGCATCTTTTATTGTAGTTTGATGCCTTAAACTTAGTCTTCATCATACACTCAGTTACACGATCACGCAAAAGCACAGCCATGCCCATGTTACCCCAAAGCACACGTTCACCAATCACGTTATCCCAAAGCACGTTATCCCATGCACACAAAAACGAAGAACCTGCATGTACACATAGCTATATACACACACGAGCACACAAGAAGGAAATTAACTTCATCCAATTACAATATTGAACAGCAATTTTATTCATCTATGATAAAAACTTGGGTGTAGGGTGATGCCACCTATTTTTAGAGGCATTGCTCCCACCAGGAGACGCCTCTGCTTCGAAACCCAGCAGAAAAGGAATCCAGCTAAGACGTGCCTTTGATTTATGACTGCAATTCCCCTGCATGAGTTTGCGGGGGCTTTATTTATGCCCATCTCAGCTCTCCCCTTGCGTGTATAATGTATCCCCAGCGGACACTGCAGCCGGCTCTGCACGGGGGTCCTGTGCGGATGGAGTTCAGCCTCTTGCTGTCTTACTTTCCTCTCCAAGGACCCCATCCTAAGCCCAAGTTTGGTTACATCCACATGGGGGGGTGTAGTGATGTGTTCTGTCTTGCAGTGTTATCAGTGTTATCATGTGGATCTTCCTTACAGGGGCTGGTGGGAGACTTTGTTTCTATTAATGGATCTATTGCACCTGATGTGGGACAATTTTAGCATAAGGGAAGAAATTTACCCTCAGTGAGGCTGAGCTGAGGGGTCAGCATGGGCCAGCAGCCCGTACAGATTTAATATCCCATTTTTGCCCCCACCTAACCTACCCCATCACCCTATAACACCCTGCCACAGCCCTCAAGCCTCCAAGGCTCTCCACCAGTCAGCCATTCAAATGATTAGGAAATACCAGCAATCTGTCTTTCACTTTTTGTGACATATATATAAACACGCTCATTTGAACCAACCGCCCCACCCCAAGTCTGAAATGATCCTCAGGGGAAATCGGGACCCGGTTCTAGACATATGTGATCAAAATAAACATCAGCGTTGATTCCCATGCTGCGAGGCACCATGCGGGACGTAAGCGACTTCCTGCAGTTCACCTCCTACAGGCCCGCAGGCTATGTACCCAGAATCGGGGCCCACAGGCACACTGCTGCCGTAATTCAGCTTGAGGGTTACTCTCTTACCATTTGAACATGCCTCTGTTAGGTTCCAGCACCTAATCACTTTCACCCTCCCTTTATATTTTTCATCTCCATTAATAAACATCAAGCTGCATTTATGTTTCATCGGAAAAGCTGTGACATCTTATAGATAAATGTGCCCTATTGTGGTTGGGCAGAATATATAAACAATGGCATCTTTCTCCAGTAATGTGGAATGTAGGCTTTTGTTTTCCTTTCTAAATCCTGTTTTTTCTGCATTTTGATTACTGAAATATATGAATATATTGAAGACACAGATCTGTATCCTGTCTAAATAACCTTTCAGAGTTCCTGGGTCTGTGACACAGTGCCCCAGGAAAGTATTAAAAGGCACTCGGATTTCACCACTTGTGTTTTGGGAATGGCATAAATATTAATGAATGAGAGTCCATAATGGATGGAGTGGGACAGGCGCTTTGAGAGGAGCAGCAGACACCCCTCCCAGTGCCAACGGGGACTTTGGCTGAGACGCCCTGAGGTTTTCAAAAGGTCACAAACGCAACGGCTGCCAGCCGGCTGCAGGTCGCCCAGGTCAAACGCCGCCGTATTCGGGGGTTTACAGGTCTATAAATCAATGGCCCAAAGAGCAGGCTTTCAGCTCACTGGGCAGCTCGCCACTGTCTGAGGAGCAGCGTGTGGGAATGCCGCTCAGCCTGCCGTCTGATTGGCCAGGCAAGAAAGCACTGGCTCGACTTATAGAGGGCTGAGCAAAGAGGTAAAAAGTGCAACCATTTTGGGTTGTAAGGGGTTGATTTAAGGAAGCAATGGGACCTTTGATTTATCGGGATGATTTATGGAGGATATCTTGGTACTTTCATATTTTAGTACCTTTATTGAAAAGCAAACTATTCTAATCAGAATGCTCTAACGGGAGGTCATAATATACCAGGAGACGTTACTGTGCAGTTTCTTGAGTGGTTAATCAAAAACATGACAAATAATCAGGCTTAAAAATCATCTGGGTTTTTTTACATTGTCTAATTTCCACCTTTTACTGCCTATTAATCTAAATTCAATCTAGCTGCAGCTCTCACTGGTATGAATCTCAGTCAAAACACCTGCCTGAATGTCACTGGCTGCTGGCTTGTCTAGATGCTAGAGACCCATGAGGATCTAATAATGGTGTCACTAATAGCTTTTTAATGTGCTGTTAGCAATATGTGCTCATAACAGAACATGTGTTTCGTGTTTTTCTAGATTAGCCGGGCATGGCTGTATTTTGGTTATTTGTTGACAATAATGTCCTACTCTTACTTTTGGGGTGAGAGAGCCTGCAGGATGCAGTCCAGTAGGAACAAGGCTGCTCATCGGTGCTATGAAATATACAGGAGTCAGTCTGTAGGGTTTCATTTAGTCACTTGCAGTTAATTGAGAAAAAGGTGGATTAGCATACTAATGCTGCAGAGTAGGAGGGCTAAGATTCAGTGTGAAAGCTGGGCAAATATCAATGATCGCTTTAGCCGTAACTGACAACCACATATCTGAGGCTGTACGTTGGCATCTTTTGAAAAGGCAGAATGGCAACCAGATCTCTGAGCCTTGGAGATGGCAGGATGGGACAGGGAGTCGGTAGGTGAAACCAGCAGAGAGGACTGGAGATGAAAAACAAGTGAATCTGCTATCAGGACAGGAATGGGTTAGAGGTGACAGATGGGTCACGTCTTGGATTTGGGCATGTTCACTGTGGCCAAAGAAGGCAATCCATCTTAAATAGGACCTGGAAATGAGGAAAAGGAGCTGAATGGGCTTCTCATTTGAATCTGCCCTGCATCAGGGTGTTGGCACATCCCGTGTTTCATACCAGTATGGTCTAACGAAATAGTTCATGATAAGGAATTTGAAAACTTATTACCAGTTATTTAATTTAATCTTAATAAGAATCTCTATTTGAATTGAGTGGTCAGTTTTCATCAAAAATAGACACTGTGAAACGTTTCACGGCTGACATGATGTACAGGAGAAGTCAGACGGCCCACTGGGGGGAGGGTGTGTCTCTCTGTGGGGGGTGTGTTCAGTCACTAAGCAAAATGAGGTTATTCACATGGAAAGATAAAGTCTGCTGGTTATAAGAGAGCCATCAAACAGCTGTCTCCATCTGCTTAATAAATTAGTGTGCCCTAAATATGGGGAGCAGGGGACTCGCACAGCGCAGAACAGAGGATGTAGAAGAAAAGGGGGATCATGGCTATTGGGGGGTGACTATGGTGTCTAACAGCTCTGCTCTGCAGCAGGCTGGGCGTGATGTCTGCCACTTCATCGGAACGCGTCGTCTGGAGCTGGTGCCCCTGCGTTAGCCAATAGCTCCCCATTAGCTGCCTTACCTGGATCACTCTGAAAATAGAAAAGGCTTTAGGCTTTCCAGGAACAGGAAGGCATGACTCTAATGAGGCCGACGAACGCTGCCCTGCCGGCGCAGAATAGCTGTGTGTGTGTCTCTAAGCAGAATACCAGGAAGTAAGCTGCTTGAGCTTTTGATCTATGCTCTCATCGGCCCCTTTCCAATTGTGGTGACCTCTCTCTCTGCTCTCATTGTCCTTTGTGCATCTTTAATGCGCCCATGCATCTTCTTTGTGCAACCAAGGACTTTGATAAACAGGCCGATCAATCAGAAGGTGGCTCTGGACAGCCAAGTAAATCACTGACCCAATTAGGAATCAAAAGTGAGTGGGTAGCGGAGCCGGAGGGGAGGGGGCCAGACGATGGGACAGACTTGCAGCGTAGGATTGAGCGGCGATGGGTGTCGGGGGATTGCTGCTACCACGGGCCACGGTCTGTTTGGGGCAAAACAGGGCGACTCGAAATGATTTCTGGCTCACAGGACCCCTGCAGATAGTACGACATCTGTGCAGAGCCCAGAGCTCGTGTCCAGTCGGCTTCCTTAGTGACCCGGCGTCACACTGACGATGCCTCTCCCTGTGCGTCCAGCAACAAACCCAAAACTATCACCCCTGCTTTCTTCTGCCTTCCTGAAGCCCCCCACCCCCCGGTTGGCTGCATTCTTCTCCCATGGTCCCTGTCTAGCCCCACCCGGTCATTGCCGTGCCCAAACCCCAGCTTAGCCAGAGGCTGCCTGTCGATAACCCATCTCACCCGGGATGATACTAGAGGCCCAGCGGCAGAACCGGGCTTTCGACAGCAAGGTCAAGAAATCCGCTCTGGGCCACATTTCCTTCTGCGCAGGAAAGAGCACCGTGCTGCACTTGGCCTGGCCTGGATTAGGGTGCATAAGGACTGGCACAGGATTCTGCTCATCCCATCTGCTTAGGTGTTCCACAGTTATGCACTCAGTACTGTTCCACTCCTACCCCCCACCACACACACACACACATAGCTGCCCTTGTCAGTGCCTGCCTGCTCTCCTCTTTGGCTTTATGAAAGAGGAGGCTTTCTGGATCATGACTGCTGAGCCTAATTAACAGTCAGGCATGTTTTTACATCCCGGTGCAGAAGTGTGCATTTTAAAATGAGCCCACAGAAGTGTATCCACTTTTTACTAAATGTGTTTCCTTAATGGATTTCAGCAAGGCTGCATTTGAAATCACTCCCAATATTCACATGGCGTTCATTGTTCTCTATCTGCAAATGCCAGAATGTATCAGCCCAAAAGCTTAATGCCACCAGTCGGATTCCTCGGAGCAGGGGGGAGTTCAAGTGCTCCCTCTGTTACATGGGGTTGATGCACCTCTGCATGTCATGGCAAGTGGTCCGCTATCGCTCAGTGAAACCTGCCAGCTGTCGGCCCATTTTAATCGACGATAGTGAAGAAGATATATAAGTAATAAGCTAATAATATATTCTAGTAGCCTACCCGGCTCAGTGAAAAACACGTAAGAAACACCGTGTTGTGGTTTTTATACAAGCTTCATAGAGGCACAATGACGTTGCTGGTTTTATGATTAAGCCGATTACCGCTCTTCAGCCCAGCTTCATCTACCACCCCGTAGATGTAACATCCGGACGCAATTTTCCAAGTGAAATGCGATAAATTGATTTTGACACGTTAGGTTTAACGATTAATAAGAAATGGTCAACTTGTTAATGGCTAGGTCGTGCGCCAAGTATTCTGCTGGCGCTGACATGAGATTGACGGGACTTAACGGCAGGGTGTGTCATGCTTCACCTCCTATTTTCGGGTGATTCACCTGTCTCGTTTTCGGGTCTCTGATCAACAATTTCACGTATTAATGAATATATTAGATAGCGTCCTCTGAAATTCAGCTTACCTAAAATAATATCCTGTGTATGACAGAGGATATCCTCTACTCCATATTTAATTCTATTTTTTGTCGCTGACGATCTTATCATTCATTTCCGTTAGTACTACTCGTTTTAATTAGATATTCTATTTTAGGGACTACTGCTTAACACGTTCATCCTAAATATGTTACTGTCTGGTGAGGCAAAAATCAGTCTCCAGGCGATGCACGTTTTCTAGAATAAATTCGGCAACCGCTGCGTTAAGCGCAGGGAACTCAGAGGAAGCATATGACTCCTAAATCAGGCATGATGCTAGCATTAAACAGAAAATGTATTTACCTTCAGTTGCATAGTTGTGGTCGCGAAGGAAGCTGTTGTTGATTTTACGAGTGTCAATGTCTTCCTCCATTTATGATGTCGTTAGCTGGGAAGCAGATAAGAGACAGGCAGGCGTCCATGGTCCCGCACCTTCGCTTCAGCAGAGGGTCCGCGGACGAAGCGGACTGACCGTCATGTCTCGGACCTCGCAAAAGATGAATGACGAAAAATACAAATTTCGCAAGATCCTGAAGGTTTGCTCCGGAGTTCAATAAGAAATCGTCGCAGACTGTCTTGCAGAGTTGGCGCACAGACTCGCACGGTTCCCGTCTTAAATTGCGGTCGCTCTCCTTGCCGTGTGAAATAATATAATAGGTGAAATGAATGACAGGTCGCACTCCAATGTTACAGTGCAGGTATGAGGTTTCTGCTGCGTTCTGTGTGGATGTCGGAAAAGATGAAATGCAAGTAGTTTGTATGAAATTGAAAAATGCATCCGGAGCCCCACTAACAAGGTAACATCGAATCTCACCGACTTGCGTTTGGAGAAGATTTTCTACGTTGCGTGTGGATTTATTAGAGATCGGTCGTCATCCACCTTAATTTCGTCCTCGATCAGACCGATCGGCTCGTCCCTACTCCAAGTGCTGCATGGTAGATCCGATGGCACCTCGGCCGTGTACCGCATTGGGACAGGCTCCTCCCATACGGAGTGCCGACGGCTGACTGCGTCAGTGCCTCCGTGGTTCGCGCACATGCTGCCGAAACGCTGCAGTGACCAGCAGGCCACGGAATTGCCGGGAACACGGCGTCGAAACGAAATACGATCTGCAGCACTTATTTTAACCTGTAACGTCCTTCACCAGAACGGATAATTAGCCATAATACAAAGGGATTCACAGAAGAGATTGTTTGAACTGGACATCGCCTGGCATCAATAAGGCTCTGAATGCATTTTTTTACATCCGCACATCAAAAATGCTTTACAGTTTAATAGTTTGGAGCCACCCAACACTCATCCCCCCCGGAAAAGACAAAAACTGAAAAAGAAATAAGAATTCTGAAAAATAATGAGTCAACTGGAAGCAAATAAAATATTTTCGGCACTTTTTAGAAAGCGTGCACCTTGCAATCAAAAATAGAAACTATTTTGCGCTTTAAGCAGGCGACCATTTAATCAGGCTTAGGCTACTTACTGCGTTTTTATATCAAACATTACTGCACAGAAATGCAAAATTATCCATACATTAAAGAATTTCTAGGCTATTTTGACTTGGTAATGCAGCATACATTTTCTGTATGCATGCTGGCTATTAAATTAAAAGTAGTTGTCCATAACATCTTTTCTTAAAAGCACTCAAATTTTGTGTAGAAATTTTATATGGCGTACAAAGCCAATGCTTCTTTCTTTCTCACTGTTTGAGATTTTTCTTTTGATCATTGATATCTTGGTTAAAAATCTCCGGTTTTAATATCCTTCCAATCATGAATCGTTCTGATTCTTGCCTAAAATATTATTTTAAATCAAAATAATTTTATTTTTAAAGTCATTACATTTCTGCACAAAAACTTAAACACAAAATTTCCTCGACGAATTACAGGGATTGTATAGAATGTTAGTAAACACAAATAAGAGTGTAAGACTAGTAGATAACTACCTGGACAAAACTTAAGGGACCAGAGATTAGAAAACATGTCGCAGCAACTTTTCAATGTAAGCCTCAGCACAGATTTACTCAAAAGGCAGCTCTTTCGGCATCGGGAAACTCCACATGAACAGCGTTCGTTTCCCCTTTAAGAGGCAGTGCGAAGCCGACAAATGAGATGCACAATCTCGTCATTGCCACCTAATCCTGGACCGGATTGATTTACATGCTGTGTTTAATATCTGTCTCCACAGGGTCTTCCCTCGTCTCGCTCCCTTTTCCGTTTTTGAAGCCCCCTGCACATTTACCCCCTTTAATCTACCTGATGCTATTGTCTGAAAAAGACTTGTTTTCGAATTCAGAACCCGGGAGGGGGGGCGTTATGTTTAGTTTGTAAACGCATTAGCCACATCTTATCCGCAAGGCCATTTGCAAATGAAAATCCCCGTTAAGGTCACGGGGCGTCTGCCTGTGATGACATATTGTCATTGCAGCCGTACATTACTCGCAGTACATACTCTATTTAACACTCCATCGCCCTTACGCTTCCATTAGAATAAATTTTAGGACATTATCTCCGTTGAATGTAATGTGCGGGGTAGCAGTGAGTTTCCATCTCATCTTCAACCCATTTGCAAGCCCCCCCATCCTCCCCGCTAAAATGGAGTCCTTTTCCCCTCCACCTCAAATCCCTTAATGGGGGTGGCTAAGGCTCTGCATTTCTCCGTAAAATTATCCTGATTGTTATTTAACTCAAAGGACAAATAAGCTGTCTGTTTTCGGTCAGGGGAGTTTAACACAGTTCAGTGGTGATCCCTGCGGGCGCGTCTGAATGAGCGACATGCGTAGAGGAATTAAAATGGGATCGATTTTTACCTGAACCACTCATGTGGGGAGAAGCGATATTAGCGTGTAGACGTGCAACAATGCTGCTTTGGGCTTGGAGGGGATGGTTTAATGGGCTAATTTTACAGCTTGTTCGAAGCACATACAGCGCCTCCCATACAGCGTTTCACCTCGCTCACGCTTCGCGGGCTATCCACGCGGGGCCGTACGTACTGAGGTATTTACGGGGTTAATTTACACACGAGGCTCGATTTAGTTGCAGGTTTCATGAAAAAATCCATTAAAGGTGATACGACGTTTCACGCAGCTTATTAACAGATCATCATAAAAAGGGTTATTATTTGTAAAAACAAAATCAGTATGAAATGTCGTCACGTGTCACGCATAAATGAGCCTCTTGATACAGGATCCCCCTCATTTAGTGAAAGTTCTCCTCTGATTATCTCCCAGCTAACAGCTAATCTCCTTAAACCTGGCAGTATCCCCAACGGCAACCCAGTCTGAACTGAGCGGAGAACTGCAGGAAAGAGACAGAAAACTGGTGCAACTCGTGTGAGATTCCGTGGGTGAGCAGTCTGAGCACCCAGACAGAGTGACTTCATCCTGGACCCAACCCACCGCCTACACTGTACACCTCACGTCGGCATCACGTAATAAAAAGGTAGTTGCTATGCTCGAAGAGCTAAAAATGCTTCTTCTCTTCTCAGCTTTACAAAAAGTCAGACCCTCCTACTGCAGCAACAAGCACCTTGGTGTCCCAAAAGTGTGTCGTTTTGTGCACACTTGGTAGCCTGACATGCAGCATGGTGATTATTGATGGATTGTGTGTGGGGTGTGGGGGGGGTGTGGTTCGGGGGCTGGGAGCTCAGGGGAGGGGCTATCCACTTCCGCTTTCCGTGCCAGATTCTCCGAGAGTCTGGCTAATTCAACAAAACTGGGCACAGATGTCCTGGAAGATGGACAGTGCTGCCATTGCCACACCTTACTGACATGCAAATTACTTATTTTGCTGTACAGGAAGTGTGTGACATTTGGAACCCCCCCCCCCAAAGAAAAAAAAAAAAAACATGGCTGGGCACCACTTCCCACGTCACGCAGTGAGTGCAGCATCAGGGCAGCCAAACGCCGGCATATCGTGCAGAGCCAGTCTCTCCACCCCCATCCCAGAGCCACGGACGGGCGGACTCCAGGCCTTCTTATTTTGGCAGCCGTGATCAGGTGGAGAGGCGGGCAAGTCAGCACCCGGGACAGCTCCCAGATACACTGACTGCCAAATACTGACAGGACAGGAAGCTTGGGGCCTGGAGCCGTCAGGAGGCGGCACAGCTGGTCAATGTGGGGAAGGAGTGACTGGGACAGCTGACCTCTCACCTTTAAAGCAGCACAGGCTACAGTGCTGAAGGTCTCATTTATTCTATCATCAATTCTATCATTTTTATTTTAACTGCATTGTAAAATTCCCTCAAAAGAAACATTTGAAGACTTTATTTCTTTGTTGCTACTTAAAAGCAAACCCCTGTGCTCAGGTCACCTTCGCTTGCGGCGAATGAGATTTACACACATCACAGGCACCCAGCTGTAAAGGGGCAAAGGGCTTTTCCAACAGAAGCGGAGATCTGTGAAAGAGAAAAGCAATTTATGGGGCCCAGGTTGACAGGTTAGCACACCCTGTGGCTGCACGATACAGTCATCACCAATTCAAACTCACTGGTGTGTCACTTTTGACAAAAGTGTTTGATAAATAAAATAAATGTAAATTGTATTTGGGGGGTGTTGGGTGAGTTCAGCAGTTCGAGCCCCAACCTCAACAGCGTAATCATATGTGTGTGGCCCATTGAGCAAGGCCCCCAGACCCCCAGACCCCAGACTTGATGATGGGGCTGCCCCTTTGCTGCGACCCCCACCTTACTCTCACCTGTATGGAGAACAAGATGAGACAAAGTTAAAAGACAACTTCCCACGGGGATTAATGAAGTAACACTATTCTATTCTAAATTTCAAACGTGACACCTTGTCGCTTATGCCTGGGGGGCAAATCCATCAGCCGCCACACTAATGGGGAGTAAGAAGTGAGCAGGAATACTCCGATATGGAGTAAAATAAGAGAGGTGCATGTTTGCTGGAAGCTGACGCAGCTCGCTGTTCTCTGTCAGCCGAAGGCCCATTCGCCATCCCCAGCTTCTGGCCAGGCCGCTTCCATATGACACGAAAATCAATGCCGACATTTTGCTGACATTTAATTTCCAACAAAGGTGCACACGATTTGCATTTGCCCTTGTAGCACCGCTAGCCAAATGCTGCATTTTGTTGGAGGGGACCTTTCACAGCAAAGGCGCTGTAATCTCATGCTGAAAAGCTTGTTTTATCAGAGCAGAGTCAAATGCAACAGAGAGCAGCACCTCCCATGTACTCACAGCATTTACATACCTACCATGGAAAATGGAATACTTCCTTTTTAATCATTTTGAGTCCGATAATGGTTTGCTATCTCCTAATACTAATACCACAAAAGGCAAAGGCAGCCAGCAGAACAGGATTTCAGAATAGCTATAGCTCCTGGTCTTTGAATAGAAGCTTTTTTAGCTGAAAATGGCGTAAGACAGAATAAAGGGTGGGGGAGGGGATTAAGGTGTTTGTGGTGCTACACAGAAGCAGATGTATAGACAGATTAGTGGCGAGAAACCTAACAAGATGAATGTGTACTTTTAGCAGACAGGATTAAATCCAGCCTGGGGGATAATCTAATATTGCTTCTTAAATCATGATGACTGCTGCCATTTTCTTCATGGCCAGGCCATGCAAATCAAGCAGAACCACACAATAATACTGCAAATAATAAACAAAATACACTGAAAGTAATGTATAGGCTTAGTTCTCGGTAGTGATTAGTTGATTTAGGCAGCCAAACTCTCCAAGCATCGTTCCAGCAATTTAAGGACAGGACATGTGACCTCTTATTGGCTTTAATAATGTATATAACATCACATGTTTATTGTGATTTCATATACCAGCAACATCATGATCTATATATTTGATCTATCAAACAGTAATAAATAATTCATAGCTCAGCAATGAATGATTCTAAATTAAATCTGGCTTGAGCTGTCCTCGTTGCAATTATCGTTTCTGCTTCCTTAGGCAGAGTGAATCTCTATAGCGCGTTAGTGAATTGTCCTGCTACAATGAAGATAAAAAGGCTTCATAGTGCAGCTCATAATCTTTGTGGTCATTAATTGTTGCGACACAAATGAATATGGCTATGGTTGTGGCGTCAATCGATAGACCTCATTACGACATTTCACATTTACTTTGAGACCCTTATTAATGTTGCCTGAGAATAAACACTCTGCAACGCTTAACACACCAGTCTTTAAATCTGTCCTGGTTATGAATGTCCTTTGTCCTCCAGTTTCGGGTAGGCTGACACATAGACTTGTATCAACATAATCCAATTATGCATGAATATTTTTTTCACACTTTCATCTACAAAAAAACTGTACATTATACATTTTTAGTTTCTCCTGCTACTGTAGATTCAACAAAAAACAAAATCATGTGGTATTACCCAAAAATTAAGAGGGCAGCTCAGGATACCATCTTCAAGAATGTTCTGAAGGTCTTTCAAAAGGTACTGAGATTGCTGCTTGGCATCTAGTGACAGAAACCCCAGGGAGACAGAGGAAATGTTTCCCAGTATAGATTAGCGATATGCAGGTATACATTTATTAAAAGAATGTGTGCATCACTCCCCTTGATCATGTTGTCTGAGGTCATCAATTGTTAATGCTGTCATTGAATCACTGAGGCTCATGCTTTCGAACAGTCAACACAATAGACAGAAAGATAAATAAAACACAAAATGCTAATTTCTGCCCACACTCAACCCATTCAAGCATGACCTGTCACTTAATAACCTATACAGCAGCGCCCCCCCCTCCCAAAGAACTTCAGCAGGCTACATTGCTGAACTGACGTTGTTTGCGGATTCAGCACAAATATTACATCCGCAATGGCCTCCGGCTACACGGCTCTAATAGTGCCCGAAATAAGTACTGGGAGTTACATGTCAATATATTCATCCATTTTTGTTCGATAGAAACAGCTCGTAATGAAGCATTTTATTTCAATTCTGCTTGAATTGATATCAGGAAACAGGTTTAAAAAAATGCCAATAAATTATATGACTGACTATCCTTAATATCAACACGCAAATCCAAACATCGTGCGAGAGGACACGAAGTCAGTCTGGTTTTATAACCTAAATGTATCTGCTGCTATGTGCTGAGAAACTTCATCGCTCCGGGCGACATGCTTCAGCACCTGAATGCCTGGTTGCTAGGAGACCGCTCGCGGAGCGCTGTCGCGTGGTGAACAACAGCTGTCAGTAATCAGATCACTTAAGCGTTCACGTGCGAGCTGTGATTTGCACCAATTTACGAACGATATCAATTTGCGCACCAAGTATATCAATTTAAACATGACAATTAATCCAAATCGCTAATTTATGAAAAACTAATTACTAAAAACTGACAGAGGTCTATTGGTGATTAATTGGGTAGAGATGTAAAAATGTAATTTTAATTAATTTAGTATATAAGTAGTATTTAAGCATTTTAACTAAATTTATTAAAGTTTTCATTACCTTTGATGATATAAAGTATTTTGCGCATCTGGCTCTGGCAGATAATCGTTCAGAACCTTGGACAGCTCCGGATTAGCCTACGACCCGCCGTGAACACATTAGAGTCCACTCAGACCCGAATTCCGGACGACTTACCCTAGTTTATCTTTTATTATGCCCCTTGCTGGGTAAAGCTGCAATGAATTACTGTCACATGATCGCTAATCAAAGCATTACTTTTTGAAACTTATGTCCTTCTGGGTAGACATGATAGGGCTATTTGTTAAGCTATTTCATATTTATATAAGCTTATCTAAAATCAAAAATTCCATTATTTTACACACAAATGTAGTAAACTCCACAATGCATCGCAGGATTCATATATTCGATACTTTAAAATGGTGTTAGAATACACTTTCGGTTGATTGAAACTGGCGCCATCTAACGGGTATTGTCTAAATGCACATGAATGTGATATATCCATTTGGAGATACTTGGACGTATCAGTCACACAAGACTAATATATAGCGGAGATGTTCAAATTCAGAATGTTGCTTTTTCCTCTCACCTGTAAGCTAACACTGGTGTGGCATTCACGGTGACGCTTCGCAGTACGAACGCAGTGGCGACTATTTCCAGGCGAAGCTAAACCGACACTCCGAGAGAGCTTTGTTTTGTCGCTGCCTAGTTGCCTTAGTATTCACTGGAGCAACAGATTAATATAAATACTGGTTTCGCAAATAGCCATAATATAGTTATAAATAGTTGCAAACCTGCAGAGTATTATTTTTGTTAGTAGCCTATGTGAAATACTAAATGGTCCATAACAGGCTTATATTTTATTATACAGGTATTAGGAAAATAAACTGTGAACTTAGATCTTCCATTTTTAGTACAAGCTTCTAAATATTTAATTGATTAATATAGTGGTCTTATGAAAGAACACATATTGCAGGTCTGGTTTCATTGCTTTCAGATCGTACCCTGACCATAAATTTTTCACATCGGGACTTTGTGAGTGCGTGCCAAGCGGCTCCCGCTCTCTTCCCGTATTCAGGTTGCTCATACAGCAAAGGCAGACTCTGCCCCCACACCCATTTGGCTGAGCAGCTGCTAGTGTTGATCACAGGGAGCTCGTCTCCCGGTACCCGCAGGGGCTGCAAGCTGGCCCCTGATAAGGCTAACATCCAGTGCTGGCTCCCCCCGGGCCAAAGGAGACGGCGACATTTAAAAAAATGTCACGGGAAAGCGGTTAAGACGCGCGTCGAAAAACGAGCCCCGATTAATTATTGATTTGCTGTGATCTAAAAGGAATTAGTCAGGCGAGGTTTCACTCCATGCCGACTGGCTGGCTCCTCGCTGCCGTGTAACTATGGGCAGGTCTGCGAATGGGATGCCTCTGTTGTCTGGTCCTACATTATGCTAAACATGCCGTATTCTCAGCTACCATCATGCAATTAAAAATTAACATGGGTTTATTCAAATGATGCTATTGTCAAATTTGCCTTTTTATATTTTCATTTTTCTTAAATACTCTACTGGCATACTCTAATTTGCTCTGAACAATAAATAACAATGATAGAGTTGATGATAGATGATAGATAGATAGATTAGATAGATAGATAGATAGATAGATAGATAGATAGATAGATAGATAGATAGATAGATAGATGATAGGATAAAATTTGGATAAACGGATGGTGTGACTGAATAGTTGACTGATGCCCAAACTGACACACAGCCCCTGATCAGTGTGGCTGCAGAGAACAGGAGAGCAAGGCCCTGCCCCCCCCCCCCCCCCCCCCCCAAGCACATAGCAGGACGCCAGGGGCCCGTTTCCCAGTGAAGCATGCTCTCCTCACAGCGAGCAGGCACCTGCAGGACCATCTGGCCCGGCTCATGGCTGGGGGTATGTTAGGCTTAGCTCAGCAGCGTGTCACTCCGGGCTGGGCCCCGACAGGAGGCATCTGGGGGTCGGTGTCTGGGGTGCGACTGTGGCTCTTCCTGCTGGCTCGGTGGGAGACACGTGTCCCATGCTGTCGCTCTCGTCTATGCGCCAATGACATATTGACCATGGGTCAGGCAGAAGGTTATTGTGACAAACATGCTGTCATACTAATTCTCATCTGACCCTCACTTCCTCTTAAATACTGAAAATGCCATATTAGGGTCCCATCTGTCCTCCATCTTTATTCTGCTGCATCTACAGGCCGTGGAGTTGAGGGTCAACCAGCAGCGTCCCTGATTATAATGACCATACTGTCTTAGCAAATGCCCCCATGCAGTGTAACAACCCAACCAGGAAGCCACAATATGGAGAATTATCACAGAAGAAAGCAAATCTGCAGCCTCTTCATCTGGGGCAGCACATCAGCAAAAGACATGCGACTCATCCGTCCGAGCCCCAGAAGGGGAATGCAACTGTACGGCTATGCTGGGGGCTTATCCTCCTTTGCTCCAGTCATATAGCTACAGTATGAATGTGTATATTGATGCGTAAAGTTGTGTGTTGCTGCAAGCCTGACAAGGAGGGAGGGATGGATGGATGGACAGTTCTCTCGTTATGGTCCAATCTGGAGTGACTTTTCTATTTATTTTTTAAAAATTCATTTGTTCAGAGAATATTTCTGTTATTGCAAAGGAGTGTCCTGGACAGATACTTTTACACTTGAGAGGTTTATTTATTCAAAGAACAAACAG
This sequence comes from Hippopotamyrus pictus, assembly GCA_026781145.1. Classification (NCBI taxonomy): domain Eukaryota; kingdom Metazoa; phylum Chordata; class Actinopteri; order Osteoglossiformes; family Mormyridae; genus Hippopotamyrus; species Hippopotamyrus pictus. The sequence goes on from JAODLC010000002.1 coordinate 5,196,479, forward strand.
ATGCTGATGTTGTATAAATGTGAAATGCTAGGAAGTGAGGTCATGCAGTGCAAATATTTCTGGAATACTATGACTTCTTGATGTAAGCAGCTGCTCAGCTTTAACTCTCAGACGGCAAAACCCAATCATCTTGTTCCAGTGACCAGCATGCTGTGTTTGCTCAGCACCAGTGGCCAATCGGGATCCCCAGTGCTGTTTTCCAAAACTGACTCAATCCTGCATATCACAGCCACTATAGCTCTTCTGGCTCTATGCATCAACACCTGAAACATTGATCTTACTTCAGCCCAGGGGATCAGAACCAGGAATTCAAAGGATTGAATTCCTGAAGGTGCTTTACAAAAAGATTAGTTTAAAATGGATGTAGATGGGATATTTGCAGTGAAGTGTTATTCTTTTCCAAAGAAGAATGTCTTTTAAAATATGAATTCATATTCTAACGTTTTGAGCGCAGATGTTTTGAGCTCGGGATGCTGAAAGTCGGAACATCCAACTGACTTACGCTCTTCTGTACCATCAGTATCTATCTACAGCTAACAACGGCATTCTTTCGGAGAAATACTCAAAATACGGCCTCCAAGTCATTACGCGATAATTAACATAACGCTGTTTTTCTTTAAGGAAGCACAGCAGACGAGGGAGGCCCTGAGCACGCCTAATTCCACCGTTATTGTATTATAAGAACGCTCGCAGACAACAAGTGATTCAGATATGTTAAAATGGGTGCTTAAAACTGAAGAGATGTATGGCATACAGTAATGCCGCAAATATCACATATCGTCTTATCTTAGAGCTCCACCATCTGGCCACACCGTGACATTACATGTGTCGTTGTTGAGTCACACCCGGGGGGTAATAATTACTAAAACACACTTAATGCCTGGAACGAATCTCCTCACACAGAAAGTCGCTATTTTTGGAGAGGCAGACACAAAACAAAATGTTCCCACATTATGGGACCTTTCAGGCGTAGGCAAAGATTCGAAAAAGAATCCGACCGATCATGTGTCAGAGAAACGGTATTTCACTGCCGTATTTTCCATCAGTGTGAAACTGAACATGTGACCTTTTTTTCTCCCTTCAGCGGACACAGGGACAGGGGATCTGGAGACCTGTCTGTACTAAATAAAATTTTAACATGACTAAACGTGGGCTTTCCCAGCACAAATACGATCGACATTTAATTCATAACACTCTAATCCTTTGGGGAATGTGAATGATTTCAGACAGGCTCTCCCCGTTCCTGAAAAGCAAGCTTTATATAGACCTATTCCCAGTTGCGACTTGCAGCAGACGACAGGAGAGCCTTCGCTTTAACATCAGCACAGCCGCTATTAACATAATTGGGTTTATGGTAGCAGCGGCGTCTTGGGAGCTGATTGCAAACTCAAAGCTCGTGATTTTCGGCGGAGAACGACCCGGTCCCGCCCTCCGTCCCGCGCAGCTTCCAAACGGGGTCACGCGGCGACACTCATGATGTCCCGGGGGACCGCGTGCTACTGTATAATCAAGGAGAGTGCGCACGTTGGAGAGCATTAGAGATGTGCTCGTCTGCCAAGCAAACCGACAGCAGCCCGAGTGACCGGGCACCTCGCCAGCTCAGCTTATGGGTTTTTATAAAAAATAAAACCTCGCACGGGCTTTATTTTATCTGAATCTAACCTGGCCACACACCTAAAGTGTCTGCGAATGTATTGGGACACCTCTGTTAACTCACGCTCTTCCTCCAGTTCAGGACACCCCCCACAACCGACTGCGCGAACTCGAGCCGGAGCACTGTTGGCAATAGATGCCCTCCCACGTCACCACGCGCCCCCCAGAGGAGGCTTGGTGAGGGTTCAGATCAGTTTCATTGGCCGTGCGGGAAGGTCGATTTTTTTGTATGTAAGGGGAACGATGACAAGCTGCGGTGACATGTGATTCACACATACAGTAGATGAGAGAAAAGGAACTTTTTCTGAAATTTGCACAAAACCAACAAGAGGTCGTCCTCTGGAGGGAGCTCTCGATATGCAGGGCGACAAAAACATGGGCAAATCGGTAAATGCATTTAGAAAAATATTTTTTTAGGGAAGTTCAGACAAAAAAAAATGAGATGGCTGAAGCCCCCCCACCCAAATGGGGCTTAGAATCACCTACATTATGATGGATGCATTAATGCATTACTAAGCAGCAGCAGATCCTCAGTGTTTGATATATGCCAATCCTGGGGGGCTTTTTCCTCAGCTCCTCCCAAGGCAGCCGGGCAGGTGGCGAGCGTGGGGGTGCTCGGGGGGCGGGGGTACTCGGGAGTCCACGCACAGCTCCTCAGGCATTCTGACAGCTCTTTCCACTACGGAGCCGTTAGTTACAGACGAGCCAGACCTTGGGGGGGGGGGGGGGGGGGCCCCC
>JAODLC010000002.1:5220839-5235384 GCA_026781145.1 Hippopotamyrus pictus
ATCGTCCAGTCTGTGAAGAAGGCATTCAAGTAAGAATTGCATTGTAGTATGACTCATTTCCTGGCGCGTACAATTTAAATTAGGTCAGCGTTCACGGTTTGACTTCTGATATTCAGATCGAGTTCTAGATCAAACTGGTTTGTTCGACTTTCAAGAAATTCGAGTTTTAGTGAGTTGGAGAACCGAGGTACTACTGTATTATTGTTGTTAACTCCAGTGGTAGTTTATTCTGTTTTATACCTAGCTCAGATATCTTATTCTAGTATTTCATTATTATTTGTTTATTTTTTAGCAGCCACGCCTGGCACACCAAGACCTGAGAAGCTGGGTTATCTTGTCAAGAGGTTTGAATGACAATAAAGCTGATTCTGACCATCAGCAGTGCTGATGGACTAATGTGGAGCTGTTACATCCACTCTTAGCATTTTTGAGGATATAACATTTAACATTTATATTTTTCTTTAGTACTTGCTTTTCTAATCTCCACAGAGACAGCTTGACATTTAAGAGAGAACTGAAAACTGTCCAGCTTCATGACAGACCTTTAACTGGCTTTGTTTTTCTTGTTCGGCTTAAGCTAACGGCTCGGTATATGACGCTGCAGTCAGGCACACTAATCCTATAATTTATGGTCATGGTTATATAGGATGTTAAGTATTTATCATTAAATTATTCATTGTTCTTTAAAAACGCCTTGATAACACATATGTTGAGGCTCGCTAAGAGGCAAAATTTAAAATCTTTCATAACTGACTTCATAAAAAGATTATGAGGCTGCCAGCATCTGACGAAGGATCTGCTTCACACGATCAGTAACAGACATTTGAGGAATCGGTAGACTTGTGAAAAACCGTTAGTGGGGGTAATCATCTAAAAATCTGCATAACCACGGCTGCTGACTACTTCCGTGGTTTGTGAAGCCAGTCCGTCAATGCGCCGGTTTAATAAAGCTGAGTTTTAAAGATTTGTTACGGTGAGATGTTAAAAAAATTAGTATGACGATCATGTGATCACGTGCATAAATATTTTGTACCGTAACAGAGAATGAGACGAAGAGCGGCTCAGAGCGCTTATGCAATCCTGCTCTAGGGAAGGAAGGGGGCGCATAAGTACGGTTTCTATAGTTACATGCCATCCAGACCTTATCAAATTATACTTCAATGTCTTCCATAATAAAATTGAATGCACACGTAAAAACACAGAATTTACACCCGAAATAAAAAAAACACTTCGTTACACAAAACAATCTTCAAATTGTCACAATTCTCCAACATTCCGTTATTGGAATATATTCCTTCGGGCACTTTTTATTTATCACAGAGGGTTTATTTCAAATGCAATTTGCCACGAACATTTATCACAGCGACTGACTCGTCATGATGATCGATTCATCTGCCGCTCGAGCAAATGATCACTTACCTTCCGTGACATTCACCTCGACGACACCTTTCACCTGTGCGAAGCACCACCGTGTGTCGTCCGGATCTCCCCCACGACCTGCGGATGATCCAGGCGAAGAGGTGTAAGTTACGCGTGGTGTAAATTAACCAAGCATATAGGCATCAGGAGCACATCCTCAGATCGCACCCCGATGACTTACCGGGTATCATTTTCCCCCTTATCCTCTGACCGGTGCGCCCGACACCAGAAAACCAGATGCGATTGGATCTAACTAAATTCAGCACCTCCGCTCTGATTAGAGGGGAGGGCGATGTAATGGGATGCTATCTATCAGCCTAAACTATTTAAATGCTGTTTTCAAAATGGCGAAAAAACGCGATAAAGTCTGCCCACCCTCCATGGCTGATTCACCCAGTAGAACGTGTCTAGCCTTGGGTTTGCTTCTGATATCCTGCTCTGACAGACGGCAATGAAACAAAAATTACGCGTATGAACTTGGCTTCAGCTGTTGTGTTCCAAATATTTCAGTCGGTAATTTAGGAAAAATGAGAACAGGAGGTGCTCCAAAACATAAAAAAGAAGGGAATGCTATACGGTTTTGGTATAGAAATACAGATAACTGTAGTGACTACAAACCTTTCAACTGGATGGTATAACGCTGAAACATAAGAGCATCTTTTAAATATTTTTGTACATTAAGGGAAAAATGCATTCATTATAGTATGTTATATACAAAGCCATTTTACACGCATTTAGTTTTAAGCGAAAGGTAGCAGTGAAATCGCCCAGTCTCTTAATCCAGGGTCAAAGACAAATGCAAAAACAACTGCAGAGGCAAATTATGTAGTTTAAGTAAGAAAACAGCTTGGACAATGTTAACATGGACATTGTCACGTAAGCAGTCACTATATGAATGCAACCTCGAAGCTCTCTTGTGCCACATGAAAAGGATGTGGCACACCACATTTCATCGCGGTTTATTACCGCCGAAGCAAACGTTACTGCGGCGTGTTGCCGCTCTTTGCATCCCATGATTTGCCTTTCCTTACTTATTTGAACACGAGCCCCCCCGGAAAGCGCTCCAGTCCACAGGGCGCGTTTCACCAACAGGTGGCTGGAAGATCAGGGAATAGGTGCTATTGTTTTGCCGCAGCCGTCCCAGCGGTGAGACCTAAATCCCAAAGAGTATATTTCGGCATATTAACTTCCTGAGGGCAAATTAAAGCCCATATATATACTCCGACAAAATGCAGTATTTGTTATAGTCATACTTGCGTGTTTAACCAAAATACACATTTAAATACTATTGTGCCACGTAGGCCTAGCGCAATAGTGTATGTTTTTCAGACATTGCTTTTAAAAATGTAAAAAATATTAAGATGTCTCTGACGCGCAGGTATTCGGTTGCGCTTTGTGACGAAAAAAAAAACAACTTATAATATTGCTTATGTATACAGAAGCGCATTTCAAAGAGACGTGCATGTTAAATATCTTCCTCAAAGATAGTGTGATGAAGTGTGATGAAGGTTCAGACACAACAACCTTTATGATCAGTTTTTAATACTTTGCGACATATACATATTCTGTTAATATACTTAATGCAGAAAAACCGTATTACATTTCCGAGGGATTAAATTTAGATTTATACCAAACCCTTAAGTTCTCCATATGTATGTTATACGTAATACAGACGAGATGCGTGCAGTATATTTTGAATCCACTAGAGGGAAACACAATTTTGCTTTTGAATAAATTTCTTTTTCATAGCGAATTTACAAAATTTATTGCTGTTGCACGTACATACGAATCATTCTCATAAGCTGTCTCTTAACCAACACCCCAAATTATTGTTCGAAACCATTATCAGTCAAACAAAGGAATTTAACAAAAGCCTAATAATTACTTAATCATACCTTTGATACTACTATAGTCTGGTAGTAGTTTTGGCAGCATTCTGTTTAATTCAGCTTTATAATTTATTAATAGTTTGAACAAACCGTATCCAAAGAGGCTTGAGGACATACTTTCCAGTAAAGATTAAAAGACTGAAAGGCACTTCTGACTAAGTAGCACGTGGCTACCACTGCACATTTCCTGAACTTTCTTCTGCCAGGATTCTGCCGGTATAGTTTCATTTGTGATGGAACTCAACAAAAATGCAGTATGACTGTTTAAAATCTATGTTTTAAATAATCACAGGAACATACTCTTGAAATACTTAAAATCCAAAATCTAAACATCTTATTTATCTTAACCAATAAATACTCATATATTTTCTTACAAAAGCCCCATTGCAGGGATTAATAGCTTACTACACACACCACTATCCCAACATGAATTGACCTTTACGGACTGTGCTGCTGCTCGGTGCCTCGACGCCTGCTGCATTTTCAGAGCATCTGGGCTTAAGAACTGAATCCCACAGGTTGAGCCACATCCACAAGCCTTGGAATCCAGTTCTCAAGGCCAACGGCTCACACTGCAGGCCGACGGCTCACTCTGCAGGCTGTATTTTTACCATCCTATCGCTGTTCTCAGAAGACGTATCTGGAGTTTGCTACTTTCCTGCAGACGTTTTAAAAATAAACTCTGTGTTATTCTGGGAGAATTTATATGTGTCAGAGACAGATGTATCCCAGCAGCACTGTACCGATGAAAACAGCAAATTGAAAATGATGGAAAACAAGCTAAAGCCCTAATATATAAAGTCGCCTTTTTTGTTTACATATTTACATCTCATTTCTTCAATTATATTATCAGTACATGCCAAATTTCTCCTGTTCTCAAATTTAACTAAACACATCAGCCTTGTGATCTAGTATCATGTCTTGAACACATACATACACAGACCCAGGCTGAGGCAAATACAGGCTACATTATACTTTATTCCCTAAGAGAGTACAGCGAATGAAAATACCTTTCATTTGGCTGCCTGCTGCTCCTGGCGTGGGGGGAAGGGGTATGATATTAAAGATATTGTTATGTCCCAAACTATGCAGAACATCTGCTCCTTTTGATACATCAAAGAGCAGCTGTTTTGGGGCCTGGAAGGCAAAAAAAGGTCTGTCCACACATCCAACATCTCCTGTTTTAGTTAATGATTGAAGTTCAAGTCAGTGGGATTTTCATGCATACGCTAATTTAAGCGGAAGCCGTCAATGGGTCACGGGACAGAAATGGTCATGGCAGAAGCAGCAGAAACAGTTTTGCAGATATAAATATATATATTTAAATATATAAAGTACAAATAGATGACACTGGCAGAAAAGTTTAGAGTACAATAAACAGTGATGTAAAGACAAATGACACAGAGCTATGGTATTCCATATTACGCCACCGTATACACATTTACGCAGTTAGAGAAATCAGGTTATCACTTGTCAAAAAATAATGTAAATACCGTGCTCATTAAAAGTGGGCTGTTTTAATATGACTCTGTATTAAAGTATAATTATACCATATACATTTTATCGTGATTATATGTAATTGTATGTTGAAATGTCATTATATCTCCAGAACCAATTGTAATAGAAATATACTGTACTCCAATTATTTCCGATAAACAAGTTATACCCACAAAATACAAACAGACACGTAAATTTAAAATAGTCCAAGGTCCTAGATAATTTGACGAGTTCAACTTCAGCCTGGAAATACATTCTGTACACTTTCATCGTCGATATACCGATACATTAATTATTTAATAGGCCTATACTGTACTGTAAAGGCGTGCCGGCATATGTATTTGTCGGCATATTTTATGGCTGTTTATATTTCAAATATGACTCATCTAATCTTCAGTCTTATAACTATTTATCATGGTTGATCGTTCCCCTACAGCGATAAGATCATAAATCGCTCACCGATTTTGAAGCTGGAGCCTTGCAGTTGATGAATGCGGCAGCAGCGCAGGATGAACACTCCGGTAGCGCCAGCTGCCTCGCTCGGCGCCACATCGCTTCGTATTTTCTGTTCACTGGCGTATCCGTGTTGATACATTACCTCTAATTTGCATAGGCGTGTATTCCATGTATTAAACCACACACGTATTTAGCAGTGGAAAGTCCCTCATACATCCCTTATGCATAATAAAAGTTGTTTGGTTGCACGCTAATTTAATGAACCCATAAGAAAAATAATGTGTTGCTGATGTTTATATAACCAGTTACCTTATCAAGAATAACAGGGAGGGCCTAACACGTGTTATTTTATGTATGTTTATGTAAATCTTTTTTAGTGCAAATATTCTCAAGTCTAACAAGCTCTGCTTCAGCCGCAAGAGGAAATGATGGTCAAGTATTCTGCGCAGTATTTCCGCCCCGTAAATTCCGTGGGTCGATCCGGGGAAGTCCTGAACCCAGCCGTCAACCGCCCGATAAGCTCAGTAGCTCGGCGGCTCATGCGATACTCAGCTAGCATGTAGCGTTTGTCCCACGTAGGCCAGAAATCTATTTAATATTTTACATGCGAGAAAATAAATTTTGCGCTTACGTATAGCCAGATAAATGTCACATCTGTTTTTGTCCACCCACATAAACAGCAGCCCCCAAAAATTAGGTAGTAGGGACTTCAAAGACGCTAAAAATATTCGTCTATCTCAAGTGATAGGTCTTAAAAAACAAACATCTATTTGCTTGTTTATTGGCTGAGGGCTCTATTGTTAAGTAATTTACGGGTTTAGATAGTCTCTGTACTGTGAAGTCCCCTATGTGTGTCTCTGTATTTACAGGTGTCTGCATGAACATTAAGTGTTAACTGACTGGTATAAGTCTAGGTGCCCTTACAAACACAAAATGTGTCTACTTCGTCATCGAGACATAGACGAGAATGACTATGCAGCATTTACCTACTCTGCAAAGTAACCACGGTCTCATGTTCTGACCTGTGTGTGTGTGGATTATGTTTATATTAAATTGTGGGGACCAAATGTACCCCACAACGTGATGAAAACCTGTTTTTAGGTCCCCACAAAGATCTGTGAATGTAATAAAAGAACTAAAAATTCCAAAAGTCTCATGTTTTGTTTGGTTACTTATGGATAAGCTTAGGGCTGGGTAGGGGTAAGGTCGTCATGTTGGGATTACAAACCTGTGTGTGTGTGTGTGTGTGTGTGTGTGTGTGTCTGTGTTATCTGTGCTGTGACTTACTGTGTGGGATGTGCTTAGCATATTCACTTGGGCTTGTTTACCTCAACGCACTGCTGTCTTTCTGCACATATGCCTGGAGCAGCACCCCACGAACAAGAGAGTGATCATGGCCATTGTATTACTCAGAATAGGGCCCTCCTCCCTGCCTGGAACATCCGACTCAAGGCCTGCCCCACTGAGAAGGTGAACTGTAGCAGATTGTCCATTTGCCTGGAGCTATACAAATTCAGCACACAGCTCATGGCTCTTGCAGCGTTTTTGACAACACAATGTGTGTGTGTGTGTGTGTGTGTGTGTGTGTGTGTTTGGGTCTTCGTGGGTGTGTGTGTATCTTTGTGCGTGTGCATGCGTGTGTGTGTGTGCGTGCGTGTGTGTCTGTGTGTGTGTCTTTGTATGTGTGCGTGAGTGTGTGTGTGTGTGTGTGTGTGTGTGTGTGCCCTGCGATGAATGACGGCACCCATGGGGTTCCCCTTGCCTTTTAACTTGTGCTACCTGGGAACTGTTTCAGGTCCACGCCCATTACGCAGAACTGGAGAGGTCACTGTGAGATGGATATAAGTGTATATACAGTATATATCCGCTTTAATATCATTCAAATAGAGCAGGCTAAGACAGCACACTGCAGCATACATAATTTACATTAATATATTGTTTCTGAGTCCTACTATCTGAGACACATTAATATATTGTATCTTAGTCCCCTGCGGATTTTGCCAAATGTTGAAGGGGGCGGGGGGAGTCCTGAAACGAGATAACTGAAGGCACATTTTAGCCAAAAGATATCCCTAGTTTTCAATTAGTGAACAGATATCCACAGCAGGGGGGGGGGGGGTTCATAAAGAAATTCATATTTCTCAGTTAGCTGGGTTTACTTAAGCTAGAAGTCAAGATTGTCCAATAAGAGTTTAGGTAAGGAGCATTCCTATTGGACAGTCATAACTTCTAGCTTAACCCACCTAACTAATAAGTCCTGCTTTATGGAACACCCCCCAGAATTGTGACCTGCAGTAGCTTGTTTACAGACGATCCTGTTGACAACCTGCTGTTGCCTTCCTTTGATTGTCTTGCGGTAACTTGAAAATTATGTTATAGGTAAATTTAAAAATTTCAACAATATACTTTGCATTGCTGTAAAATGATATATTTTGCACCGAAAACAATGTTTTAGAGTAAAAAGTGTCTCCCTTGAAATTTTTCAAGGTTTTCATCGTACAAAAATTCATTTTTACAGATTGCTCAGAGGTCTGTTCCAAAAAACGATTAGATGTTTACTTCCTTATCAGGCCTATTAAGTATAAGGCCTGAGTACTTCACTTTTCAATAGATTCGTCATGAGGAAAATTCACTTCCTCACCATGCTGGCCACTTTTCGAAGTTTCGAAATGGATTAATCAGTTTTTATTATATGGAAGCTGAAGTAATAAAACAAGCAGTCATATATACTGTATTTCATATATGGTAATTAAAATATTTACCAGATACCTTCAAAAGTTAAATATTGTCCTTAAACTCGTATAGTCAATCATAAAATGAGCAATTACCTGTGAGAAAAATGCAGACAAGCATACCATAATAAACTTTAATAAAATGAATGAAAAGTTACAAATTGAAAAAGAGTCATAGGAATTATACGTCATAAACTGCGGTTTATTAAAAAGACTAAAAATTTGAATAAACACTCAATTCATTTTGAATTTCTTCTAAGTTCTTTTTGAAATTATAGTATTGCAATGTTCTTGTCTCGGTTTTGAAAGATATAACACAGAATATCAAACGGTAGTAATGCATCATGTCGGCTATTTAAGTTTTACAAAAAGTTTTGGAGTTTTGAAACTTCCCTATATCGATACAATGGGCTCTCTCAGTTACTCATTAAGTTTAGCTCCATTTCACTTCTGTTACACTATACAAGTGCAGCCTACAGCGATGCTTTCCACAACAGTCTTGTACTGCGAAAGGCATTTCTTTTTCTTCCGGTGCTTCAGGGAGAGCCGGTCACACAGTCGCCGGCGCACCGGGATCTTCGTGTAGATCAGGACGCTGGTCATGGTGCGGTCCTCTTGCATTGTGAAAGGGTTGATGCAGCCGGCGCAAGAGCATTTGGCTTCTGGTATATCCACTGGAATGCGGTTCTCGTCGTGGTTGATTCTATTTTTTTCATTTCGTACGTGAAATGCAAGGACAGTATGTTAATACCACCAAATAGTTCATTACAAAATAATGAGTCAAAACTTCATACGAAACGAACTGGCAGTTCGGCAAGTGTCAAGTTTGATTGGCGAGTAATAATAATAATAATAATAATAATAATAATAATAATAATAATAATAATAATAATAATAATATAATCATCATCATCAATGATTCATCATAAAGCCAACTGAAAAAAACAAGTAGTCTGTACACAAGGACTGACCAACGGCTTGTAGATTCATTGTGTATAAATGCTAGCCTAAATAGCAATTTAACTGCATGAGAATGTTTCTCAATCAGCGTAAATCTAATTTTGCACGCGCAATGTCAGCACAAATAAAAGCAGCAGAACCTGTAAGACCAGGGGGAAAGGCTTCGAGTGTTGGACATCCACAGCTGTCGGTCCACCACGCACTTGTTCTTAGACAGTGCCGAGTTATTTCTCACTTGTGCAACCATCTCTTCAATGCTCTTCTCGAAGTCCTCTTCCCAAATCGGCGACCTCAAGCCACCATCCACACCTGCCATGATGGGATCAGGCGAACTCTTTTGGCTGGTGATATTTTGTAACAGGGAAGACGCAATTTTGTCTTTTATCCGGCCGTGTCTCCGCCGCGAGCGCTTCGCGTCCTTTCGCCCACCTCTGGACTCTGTCTGAGCCTCGAGGACAACCATGGTATAAATCAGTAATGCAAAAAACACCTAGAATAGGTGAGAATGACACCCAGTTTTTTAAGAAATCCACACTACTTTATTTGCATAATTTTACTACATTAATTTAATTACTGCCGTGTAGAATGATGTGTCAGTGGGAAATGTAATAACAGAAAGTCACAAACATGACAAAGCTAACTAAAACAATGTGAAAACATGAAAATATAAATGCATAAATGAACTTACCCTGTGTATGCAAACACTAACCATGATAAAAAGTATATGATATAATCCTGTTTTGTTGACCTCTGCGAAGAAATAACAAAAATTACAGCTGCTAATTATGCTCACAAGGCTTTTGTCCTCTATCTGAACGTTAATCGCAGGTTTACATTTAAGACTGAATTAACCGAGAATAACTGCACACTCTGCGTTGCTGGAGTGAAAAAAATCCTAAACACAACTCCGATAAATAGATGGGGAATTACAATTACGCCCGGCTAATCCCACCGAGCACGTGGGTTGTGACAAGCAGACTTCGGAACTCTGCGCATCTCTGTCGTCCCGCCAGTAAACTGCATTGAAACTTCTATCCTCTGCTACATATATATAGTGTGTCCCAGTTTAAAGTAATCCAGAGCTCGCTGTGATGGACGTCTGTTGAAGTTTTCCTTCAGTGATTGAATAAAAACACGTTACGTGATTAACGTAATTTTAACACTGATATTTTTTACATATTTCTGAACCACATGCATACCACATCGATACAAAACTAGTAGATAAAATTCAGTTAGACATTTCATTATATTTTATTTATATGAAATTAGTTGGCCTACAAATTAACGCTTTTTATTAATTTCCCTACTCGCCGTTGTCATAGTTAGACTATGTTCTTTGTATCACTGTTAAGTTTCTCTTTTGTCAGTCCTTCAATGAAATTTTAAACCATGTCGAAGTACAAACAATCACGCTTCAACGAGGCAAACATGATCCAGGAAACGCCCTTTGAGAGAAAACTATATGTTGTTTTATTTCCTTAATCCGTGTCAGGTTTATATCTCTGTCGCTCTTTTCACCCCACCTTTCGCGTTTGATAGACTGTTGACTCAGTGCTGTAAAAGCGCACCTGCTCAGGAACCATGGAAATCTTTTATATGGCTTGTTTTCATGTCCCCTACTTTTAAACTTCAGAAGAAAGGCTCATCAAGCACCAAGTGATTTCTATACAAGCTGCCACACCATATTTTGTACTTGAATCGCACAGACGTTTCACAAAAGCTATTCAGTACAAGTCTGCTCTTTATTCTCAGTAAATGGAAATATATTTTGAACCTTACGGGTTCTGATTGTTCCAAATGGGGTTATGAGACCCCACCACCCACTCCACTCAGTATGCAAGCTTAATGAACAGTTACTGGAGGTTAAGTTTCATTATTTTTTATACTGATTTATTTTGTCTGGTCGGGAGTAGTTCTGTCCCCCCTGTGTAAGACTCCTTTTTCTGGTGAACCTTCTTTATTCCGTATTTATTTACATGCTTTTTTCTGAGACCAAATAATCACTTTAAGGCAGATGACTGAAACATGACTAGTTTCCCTCGTCTCTCTTAATTTAAAGCGATTCTTTCTCCATCAAATTTACCTTTATCTCCCATCATTTGAGGGACTTAAATTAATTCATTCACTCATTAGCAATATGTTGTATTGTAAACAGTAATCATTGTGATCTTTAATTTACTTTCAGACAAGGCAATGATTATTTGGACTATTTGTCAGATATCTCAAGCCTCAGGCTATATACCAGACAACAAGCTAGTTCAGAGTAGCAGAATCTCACACACATACACCATGGACAGTTTCAAATGATCAGTACCAGACTTTGGACTGGACCACTGAGAAACACAAGCTTGGATCAGTCGGTGACGGCTTCTGCGAGACAGCAGCGGCCCTACCCATGCAAAACCTTCTTCATTCCTGGACTTTGGTATCAGTACCACTTCATGCACCCTGGGCTGTGCCACTAAAAGTGAAATAGCCAGGAATGTTGCTGTCATTCTACTTTCTAAATATTATGTTAACTACTTGAGTTATTATCACAAAGGAATTCAATGAAGACCTGCTTACTGAGATTTTAATCTTATGGAATTCTATCATGTTTTTAGTACAAGACTGTACTTTAAATATTTATAATTAAATGGAGCATTAGTCTGTTTGTTTTGAAAAACCTACTTGATTAAAAGGTTTACAAAAAAGTAATAACTGCCTATAAGTTCATTGTTTGTACTGTTAAAACAACACAATAAACAGTGATCGAAGAAAATTGTATATTCCACACACATTTCACGTAAAGCATTGAAAATTTTTCTTAAACTGAAACAACTTCATATGTAATGTAATGGGGCAGTGTGTGTTTCCCTGGGTTAGGACTCTGCATCTGTGATTGCAAGGTTACAGTTATATCGCCGCGGTCGGCAGACTGATTTCACGGTTGGGCCCTTAACCCTAAGTGTTCCAGTGGCTGGCCCTGCTTTCTCAATTGTATGTCGTTATGGATACAAATGCCTGCTAAATCTTAAGTGTATCAGCACAAAGAGTAAACCAAAAATTACCAGACACAGATACACATAAAATAGATAATGCGGAACCAAAGGTATAACATGCAATACAGAGTCAGACTGCAGGCCTGTCGGCGCCGCACGGGTTTCCCTTTCGCAGCGTCACTGAAATCCCGGAGCGCGTCAGGATTTCTCGCGAGATCACGGCGGGACTAATGTGAGCGGAAGTAAATCGAATCTCTCTTTTCCGGCGGCCATAGTGGAGTGATCGAGAGGGTAAGGATTCTTGGTGCTTAATAAGTACAAAAATATCCACAATCATCCTTGTCCTGAGCCCATAATGTTAATGAACAGCCCCTAAAATTCCACTCAGATGTATTTTTCAATGATGTACGAGTTGATATTTGTGTTCCACGCCCGAGATTAAGCAGCGAATCACCCCGGCGAACCTCTTGGCCTGTACGGCAGTAGCATACTTGCTCTAAACGAGGACTTTAGATTTTAACTTAACTTGTTTGTCCATGTAGAGGATAATAATGTAGTCCATATAAGCAATTATTGTTGTACTGTTTATTCGAATACTAAAAAGCGTATGTTTTAAAACGCCTGTGTTGTTTTAGTGTTGCGTTAGTGAACGGTAACGATCATTTTCAAATAAAAGGTGACGGGCATTTCCGGAGCGTGCAGTGCACGTTTTAAAATTGTATTATTTTTTCCAGTTGTCTAAAGTTTTTGGGTTTAGATTACGGTTTTCGTTGTAATGGTGAGATGACCTGCATTGGACAGTGCCACCCCTAATTACAAGCAAGTGACGACGAGATTTAAACTTTACGTGGTTAGTTGATATCTGTCCTTACAAGTGACGGCTTGTGGTAATTCTACAAATTTGGACTTTGGTGGACTGCTGTTATTGAAGGTGTTGCTACATATCGGTACCCATACATTTGAATATGGTGATGGTCAGTAATGTGCTAACACGCGAACAGAAGCATGCAGGTTGCCTGAGCTGAACTGTTTATCTACTGTCTATGTTCTGTTTACAGCCATCATGAAGCTCAATCCATTTGTGTCGTCGTCACGTCGCAAGAATCGCAAGAGGCACTTCAATGCCCCCTCTCACATCCGCAGAAAGATCATGTCCTCCCCTCTTTCCAAGGAACTGCGACAGAAGTATAATGTGCGTTCCATGCCCATCCGTAAGGACGACGAGGTCCAGGTAGGAAAGCCGGACGTCTCATCAATGCTGACCTTTTCTTCCCTTCCAGGCATGAAGAGGCTGTTTCAGGACAGTGACTGAATCAGTCTGGCAGAGACAATGGAAGAATGTTAAGCTTTTGATAGAGCTGAATGTAATTTAATTGCAATGAAGGCATCATTACTGAGAAACCATAAATTTGTATATATTTTTTCACGGATGAACAGTGATGTTTTTGTTAATCCAGTTACTCTGCAGGGAGGCTCAGATCTGAGTAAAGGAAAACTTTTTTTTTTTGTCGTAACTGAAAATGTTTTCATGGTTTAAAAGCAGGGTCACATTAGATAGACGCTGTTTTTCTTTTTTCCACTACCTTTATAATTGCTATTTTGGGCAGTTGGTAGCTTGATGGTGAATCATTTTAGGTCATATGGTCTGTGGAAATTACAGCCATATTATGTAGGACCTTGTGTCCTTCTAGGTAACAGTCCAAATCCTGGTGCCCTCTTGCCTCTACCAGCACAGAGCAGTTTAATTGAAGTACTGTATATTCAAATGGTCTGATTTTGTAAAATTGCAGTTTCTGGGTTCAGTTCAGTTCCCAGAAATAGCTATATCTTATATTTGGACACATTTATGTTTTTGCAGGTTGTACGGGGACACTACAAAGGCCAGCAAATTGGCAAGGTTGTCCAAGTCTACAGGAAGAAGTACGTCATCTACATCGAGCGTGTGCAGCGTGAGAAGGCTAATGGCACCACTGTGCACGTTGGCATCCACCCCAGCAAGGTAAATGCATCCCTGTGTCTGAATGCTCTGTCTCAGTCTCTTTCATATAGGATAGCTGTGACAGCGTTTTTGTCATGCTGATCTTGAGCTGCCTTCAAGCCGCATGGGAAGGAATGGCGGCATTTCTGGCTTTTTGTTCCCAAGCTTGATTTTTAACCTTTGGGTGCAGTATTCTTAACCATTGCATGTATGTCACTGGTGAACAAGGATAGTTTTAGTAGTTTGTGAATGATATGTGTGGTAGGTTGTCTGTGGGCTGAAATGCAGTGTTGATTCACACTGTTATGTCCTCAAGCTGGCCTAGAGGTAAGGGGAGCAACATTCACACTGGATGGAGGAACATGAGATTGTCTGGGTCAGTTTAATATGGGTTGTTTTTGCCAGGTTTCACAGAAAGCAACAAATACCTTCAGGGAGAGCAGAGGCCAACGCAACAAACAAAACCCTAAGTTGGAACAAAAATTGGTTCCATTGGTTACCTAACACACGAAACAAAATGTACAAACCTGCATAAGAACATAAATTTACAAACGAAAGGAGGCCATTCGGCCCATCAAGCTTGTTTGGGGAGAATTTAACTAATAGCTCAGAGTTGTTAAAATCTTATCTAGC
>JAODLC010000002.1:5235484-5289044 GCA_026781145.1 Hippopotamyrus pictus
AGGAAGACTATTCCATACTCTAACTACATGCTGTGTAAAGAAGTGCTTCCTCAAATTTGTTTTAAAATGTTCTCCCGATAATTTCCACTTATGGCCACGAGTTCTAGTGTTTAGACTAATATTGCAACTCGAAGAAAAACAGGAGAAAAAAAGCCATAACTAAAATGGCCACTTTCCCCTGTAAGGTTTCTCTGGCAAAGATGATAAAAGCAAAGAAAGGGTGAATCAGTGTTTGAGTGACCCGCAGCTACAGCAAACACATGAACATCCCATAAGGCATAGGCTAACAGAGAGCACTCACACAGAACCGGTGGTCTGCTAACACTCCAAAATGGCCAAAGGCCCTGAAGTGCAGCTTCAACCGGTTTATATAGCACCTGGAGGGCACTCATTGGCCGCAGGGCCTCAGACCTCAGCCGGTGACACCAAAAGACAGGAACACCAGTAGCCAATAAGGAAAACGAGGTGGGATCCCAGAGGCCAGCACCTGAAAGCAACACAAAGGACCTCACCCCTTCGCAGTCTTTACATTACTTTAGGGGAATGTAATCCTATTATGTTGGTGTCTAGGTAGCCCACATCTGACATGTCTGTCTATTTGTCAGCCATGCATATAAGCATAAATGGCTAACAATTGTTTTATTTTAATCCTGTTTCTGTAAGTGTGGGGAATGTTCCTCAGTCTCCCGTGTCTTTCTCACAGGTCGTGATCACCCGGCTAAAGCTCGACAAGGATCGGAAGAAGATTCTGGAGCGCAAAGCAAAATCACGACAGGAGGGCAAGGAAAAGGGCAAATACAAGGAGGAGACTATTGAAAAAATGCAGGAGTGAAACTCAGACTTTGGCTAATGACAATAAAAGGCAAAAAACCACACTGGTGTCCTGTGTGCATGTCTCTCTACAAACATGATTGATTCTGCAAACAGTTGCTGCATTGATGATCTGCTGGATGAACGGCGTGTCTAAAAACTTAAACTTTCAAATGGCAACATATAACTGATTAAACAGCAAGTGGTTGCTGCCATCAGGAAATGAGACACTATTTTTGGAAAGATTGCTTTTAAGCAATTGGATAATTCATATTGTAACAGAGAATCAGACTTTCTAATTGTAACATTATGCTAAACTAAAACAATTTGTCAGAGTGAAAATAAACTCTTCGGTCACAACTGCCCCTCTGCCCATTCATGCTCCCTTGCAGTTCTGTGTCAAATCGGTTTTTATAAGAGGGGAAGTTGGTGGTGAGCTACCAGGAACGTTCTCTTAATTATACCAGGAGCGCCTCTGGAGATTTTTAATGTAATTGAACATAATTTAAACTACTTGGTGCTGAAACTGGTGGGTGGTAAAAGAGCCGTAGCGACGCCCCTGCTGCCGATGAAAAGTATTGCACCGTATTTCACGCCAGCAATGGAGCCGATTTGTGAGTTTTTTTCTAGGCTAGTAGTGAAGTGTAATACTTCTCAATAACAAGTATGTCTAATAACATTAGTGGGAAATTGCCCTTGTGCTGTGAAGTTAATTATTAATTACGTAACAGTGGTGTACTGATTGACATTGTAACTTGGTTTGTGACGTAGCGGCCCCTTCGATTCGGCGCGTCATGTGACTTTCGCTTCCTGGCCGACGTGTCTGACTGAGTTCTTTAGTTTCTTGGTTCTAAATTGCGTTGTTCAGAAAACTTACTGCTAAGATTTCAAAGTAGAAAACAAGTAACTTTTTCTGGTTGGTAGTTATTGGCACCAGGTACTTAACGGAGAATGGAAAACCTTTCTTTTGTGATTCCTATGACGGTAATGACACTGTTTTGGGCAGTAGTTGGTGGAGTTATACCGTGGTTCATTCCCAAAGGACCAAACAAGGGGTAAGTAGTAAGTTCACTCTCGTGCTAAAGCCTGTTGCACGTTTCTTTCGCGTTGTTAGTCATTTAGGATTTTGTCGGTGTTAAAATTTCGCGTTTAATTTTTTATATTTTCATTGCTTGTCGTTCGTTTGTCTAATGGTAAAGTTCGGTGTGTTGGACATCATGTTGCTTTTTAAGACCATCAAAAGCGACGCGTTTATGTGTAATGTGTATAGTAGATCGCGATATCCAGATTTGTAATGAGCTGTAATGCTTTGCTTCTATTATGTGCCCGCATTTTTTGCCACGAAGGAAGTCCTAATTTGGCAATAAGGCTGTTGTGCAATTGGATTGTATTTACGTTTCTTTGGCGTTTATTTCATTTTGAATTCGCACGCTTATTTGGGACATACAGTAATGTCGAGGGAGTAGGTTTGGTTTCGACATTACTAGGGACAAAATCAGCCCCGAACCCCCCGCCTCCCCAAACACACACACTGTACTCCCACAATATCGGTAGGGACGTGATCTCTCCGTCATGTCCACATCTACACATTGGACTGCTGTGCTGATCTATGCTGCTTACTTTTAAAGTCTCATTTCAGACGCGTCTAGAAATGTATCATTGAAATGTTCCTCTTTCTACCTCCGAACTGTTGGTTCCCAGTTGCTGGATGGAGTCTGAATAAGAAGCATGTGACAGTCAGCAGCTTAACTAGAAGGAACAAGTTACAATCCTTTGAAGTTTGGTCATTCGACCGGCAGTTTCCTTCCACTCAGTGACAGTTTATAAATACTGCGGAGATTTCTTACAGTCGTTGCTTTTCGTTTCCATAACAACAAACCAGCGGTTTTAATTAATTAACGAATTTTCATGAAGCAGAATGACTAAAATTGATACCACTACCTGTTTTTTTTCCCCCCACGTTAAAGTTTTGTTTGACATTTGTGTTTTCTGCCCTGTAGGGTCATTGTGACTATGCTGGTCTTAACGGCGGTTTGCTGTTACCTGTTGTAAGTATTTTCGTACCGTGAATGTGATTTAGGTACCAACAAACACCATCTGGCACATTTCAGCTGCCGAAATGGCCAAATGAAGGCCTGATGCTCCCACTGCTTGTTTTTCCTAATCCATATTTTTCTAAGTTCAGTGCTGTTTTTTATTTGTGCAGGTATTTGTATAGTTTAATGTATTTGTGTAATTTGGATTAAACATTTTTATGAAGACTATCGTAAGCAGCGCATTGCTCAGGCACCCTGATTCTGGTCGCAGATCTGCAGTGTTTCCTTCTGCTCTGGGTGGCAAACTCTCCTTTGGGGCTGGTAGTCAAATATAAAAAAAACACAGAATTGGAATGCCAAGGTCATCCTACGTTTAGGGATGGGCAATAGCCTATATCGATTTGTCATATAAAATTTATACAATAAAAAGATAAATTCCAACGATTAATATGGAAATATTTTAAGAACGGATAACATTTGTACAGCATGGCTGATTGCGTTAGAGCGTGTGACATGCTAGTGTTCTGTTAATATCATGAAGAGGTGAGCGCAGTGTCGGTGATGAAAGTGACAGTTCAGCAGCCACAATCTGTTTTAGAAAAGAAAATATTATGAATAAACGAGGTGAAAAGACGGTGGTGGCGTGGCAGTGCTTTGCCGACAGTGCTGTGTACTGTAAACTACCGAAAACTGTAAATACTGCAAACTGATTTTGCTCCTCGAAGCATTATCATTCAGTAGAACCTGCAGAATGCAAGCAGTCACGCTGACAGACACCAGAAATGAGGGTTGCCATTTTAAATCTGAAGAAATGCAAATTGCATCCCATACTGGTTCAGAAGGGGTCCCAGTTCTTTATTTTTCAAAATGCTCTCCCAGCATTGTGAAACCTGTTTTCCTTAACGAACAGAAAGACTAAGAATTGGCATTTTGTAGTATTACGCCCTGTGACAAAAAATTTTTTTTTTTTAAATTTGATTTCGTTTTGTCCATTCAGTCCGTCATCTGTTTCAAGTCCTGAATCTGTTTAAGAACAATCCTAAGGGAATTTTAAGCTAAAATCCAATAGCTGAGTCAAAATTCATAGCGTGGTTGGTCTGGCAGAAAATCACGTGGGCCAGTCCCTTAACAATTCACTTGGCAAGAGAAATCACACTACAGACTCGACTACACATTTTTTTAAAATCAGTTTTTAAATGACCAGTGGCATTACTAAAACCAAATGAACAAAGATAAAGAAAAATCCATTTGTCTTTCAACAGTCAACTGATTTAACCAAGCACACGTATGCCTGTTGGACGTTATTGTTTTATCGTACCGTACCGCTCGCCGTGAATGCTGAACGGGTGGGCCTGAGTTTATCAGGGTAGCCTTGAAGTGAAGAAATAATGCAAGGGCGTAGATTTGGGTATGGATGGTGGGGACATGTCCTTATCAGTACTGCGGGAGTACAGTGTGTGTGTTTTAGGGGGCTGGGGGGTTTGGAGCTGATTTGGTCCTTACCAATGTTGAAACCCAGCCTAAGCCCTTGGAATAATGACTATCATGATATTTATTATCAACATTGACTGATTATTTTTTTTCCACGATAATTTGTTTTTCTTTATTGCCCAGCTCTGGGTGCTGGCCTCCTGGGATGTGCATTTTTATCGATACACAGTCGTACTCCTATAGCGGCTTTAACAGTACAGATTGTGTGGATGGCAGGTGAATCGAGTATGGCAGTATGGAGTATGGAGGTCATAATCATAAAGGTATATGTTAGAGCAGGGGTCTCCAACTCCGGTCCTGGAGAGCTACCGTCCAGTAGGTTGTCTATCCTACCCGGCTTCTGATGAGCCACACCTGTTCTCAGGTAAATACCAGGAACAGGTGTGGCTCATCAGAAGCCAAGTGGGACAGAAAACCTACTGGATAGTAACTCTCCAGGACCGGAGTTGGAGACCCCTGTGTTAGAGAATTAAGCGGAGTAATGTAATGTTATGCGAAAGTTAACCTCTGCGTGGTTTGGTTTAGTATTATTTAATTGTCTTGACACAAGGGGGCACTAAACACCATGCTATCCCATAAGCAGCCCGATTTATTAAAAACAAGACTCTTTTAACAAGTTGTTTTTTAATATTTGTACCTGATATAATTAAATGCATTCAGCCAGTGTGCAGGTCTTAACATTTAAATTAAGTAAAGCAAAATGATGAAAAATATTTTGTTAAACTAAAAGGCAATGGAAGTGAATCCATTGGGGGGGGGGCTCCTTAGTTTAGGATGCTGGGGGGCTCCTTGGGTTAGGATGGTGGGGGGGTGGCTCCTTTGGTTAGGATGCTGTTCCTGGGATCGAAAGGTCTCTCGGTTCAAATCCCAGGCTTTGCACTGTTGGGCCCTTCAAAAAGAATTTTAACCCCAGTTGCTCCGAAGACAACCTGTCCTTGCTTTCAGTTTGCTTTTACTTTGGGTAAAAAATCTGCTAAATATAGAGTTTGTAACTGGATGAAGAGTGGGTTTTATTAGCAGTTTAAAGAATAATGGTTATACTAATGGTTATTGCCTGGAGTTTTATTCTGGATGCCCTGGTTTATTCAATTTCCCTTTATATGTGTTATTGGGAAAATGTAAATCAGTGGGAAACTTTGACATAATACCTGGAGAATATTGTGGGTTCTATGGCCTGTTTTGCGAATATGAATGTTTCTGTGTCATGGAAATGAATCCTGCAAAACAAGACATTTCACAGTGGATTTGTTGTGCCCCACAGTTGGTTGATTGCTATCCTGGCCCAGCTGAACCCCCTGTTTGGACCATCACTGACCAATGACACCATTTGGTACCTCTATTACCACTGGCCATGAGGAATGTGGCGGTCTCCTTTAGCAGGTAATCAGCCTTGCAACTTTTACATCCATCCAATAACAACAGTAAGACGAGAGAGCACATCAGCTCCCCAAAGAAACCATTTGCTTTCCAAAGACGCTGGTTTCTTCTGTACTCTAGGGGGATTGTTTACGTTTAGAATACATGTTGTACGTATTGATATAGCTTCACGTAAATTAAACAGACTGCTAAGGAATTTCTTTCTTCGGACTTAAAACTAGCAAAGAAATGTTTTCAAAGGTGAAAAAACAGATTTCCAGTCTAATTTTAGTATCCTAATGTACGGTTCCACCTGGAGAAGCTGGAGTACTGCTGTATTTTTGTATGCGTCTACACAGCTTACAGTCAGTATGGTTGCACTATTGCTGATTATTTTCTTTCCTTTTTCTGCGAGAACTATTGTGTGAGAAGGCTGGCCTACGGCCCAGGGGTGCAGAGGATGCTTTACTTGTACTCCCCAAGGCCAGGCAGCTCTTGCTGACACTTATTAATTCAGAATGTGGGGATTTTTTTTTATTTGCCCAAAATATTTGCTTAATTGGAATGGGATTGTAGTACTGCAAGTTAAAGCACAGCCCAAATAGCTGTGCTCTAGGGAAAAGCTTGCATTTGTTTGCCTGAGAGGAAATGGCTGACATAGTTGAAATTAATTTCACTGTTCTCTTCCCCCACCCCATTCTCTTGCAGAAGGTGCTTTGTTCCTCACTAGACTGTTCTTGTGACCTTTACAAAAGAAACTTCCCCTTTAAGTATGATGCATTGGCTGAGTGACCTTAAGTGGCAGTCTGTCTGCATCGTACACCTGCGGTGGCAGTTTCTATTGCAGCACAACAAACTATGAATGCTAATCAGTAAATGCTATTTCCGCCTGTCTGTTTAATTTCTGTGCTTTAACGTCTTTTTTCTTAATCGGTATGCTTGAGGATTTTTTTTCTTGTTCTCATTTTGAATCCTAAGTAGGATCAACTGCTTCTTGATAAAATACATATTTATTTATTATACATATTGTCACGTTGCTTTATAATTTAACTGCTAGCATCTTTTGTGGTGGAATTTCTGCAGTCAGAGACATTAACCCTTTGACTAAAGGTTGTGTTGCTTAAAATGTTAATTTTAGTCCTTTTATGCTGTCCTGTTGTAAATGTATAAAACATTTCAGATCATAAAATATAATGCAGTTAAGGGATGTTCCTATTCACAAAAAACCATGTGTTAAGTGATTATTAAAGATAACATTTAGAAATAAAAGGTAAAGTGTGACCTGTCATTTTCTCTTGTATCTGAGAAACAGCTTTACTTTTTCAGTTGGAAACAACTGAAATGTAATCAAATTGTGCCAGACGACTGATTTCTTCTTCTGTTGATAACTTGTGTGCTTTTACCTGTAGGTCAGTGCCTTGGAAAGACATTAAATTGATAGCAGACACTGAGTGCAGATGAAGTGAATTCACAACATTTCCTCAGTGATTACTGAAGTTTTTTGCAGAATACATGTATGTTCTAATCTGCCCAGCTGTGGTTGTAAAGCTGCTTTTAATAAATCACTTTTTCAAGTATTAAACATGTGAATTTCACAGGTGCCACTGTTTCGTTGCTCATCTTCCTTCTTTCAAGCCCCTGGCAGAGAAGGAGCATAAGGGTGACAGGCATAAGGGTGACAGGCACGGTGTTGAGTCAGTGTGCATTTTTCAGTCAGTCACTGGAACAGAGTAGAGGATGTTCATTTTAATAAGTGGGAGATACTGTGTGATTTATACCCCTTATAATGGCCTTCAGGTGTTTGCTTAAAATTATTTGTATTGCTGATTTTATACGTTTACTCTTGTAATATACGCGTATGAATGCCTGCTGGATACTACAACCATCTTGATACTCTTTGTATTACTTTTAAAAATACAGAACCATAATGACAGTATTTAGCTAGAATATATACAGTGTACAGCAGATATATAATTTCAGTAATTATTTGATTAAAGACAGAAGTGAATTGCATCCTCTAGTAATTAACGGCAGCAAATATTATCCAACAATCACTTTGGGATAACACTTAAAACACGAAACATATCTCGGTATCATTTAGAAAAACATTTTGATGATGTAATGCACTTCAGTTAACAACAAACTAAGAGAAATGAACATTAACGGCGGAGGAGGGTGCTGTGCGATCGCTTAGAGCAAAGCAGCGCTGTTTTCGGGGTAATCCCGGAGCCCTCTTCTGATTGGTCGCCGGAGAACCACGTGAGGTGGGAGTCACGCGCTTTCCAGGAACGCGTCATGAAGAAGATAAACAAAACAAACCAGGGAGGGAGAGAGAGAGAGTGACAGCGTGGACTTTATACAAATTTAAAAAATATCACCAAAGGGATACCAGCACAGAGGCAAATAACATTTGGAGAGACTAATGAAGGGCAGAAAGGTGAGTGATGCTGTTATTGCACGACCTTTGAACTTGCCGTCCGATAGTTTTGCAAAGATCTAGAAATTTCCTTAGATAAAGAGAGGGCGAGCTAAACAAATTAGGAAGCAGCGAGTCTGATGGCTTCTGTGCGGAGCGCTGGTATGGAGAGCAGTGCCGAGGCCGTCGGTGGTGAGATCCACGGTTTAGTACGAAGCAAATCGAAACCTGATTGTGAAGGGACTTGGAGCAATGTCATGATCCGCAGTATAACTGCTGGCATACTGTGCCGCCTGACAGGCGTGGTGGATTGATGTTTACTTTGAAACTTGCCGTCCTTATCGAGGATGTCAGATAGGGGACGATGTAGCTTGTCCAGTTTTCTCATGATAACTTTTACGGCTGACATTTCTGGTGACGGTCATACCTATATAATTTCTGACGAGTTTTAAAAAATAGTGTATACTATTTACTAGTTACTTGAGTGAGTTACAAGATTAAAATGTGAATCATATTAATATGCTTATTTTACAGATACTCCTTTATTGTGTAAAAAAAAAAAAATCACGTTTTAATTGAAAACGTCTCTCGTAGCTTAGTAGTTGCATTTTTTCCACGGCTTTGGAAAACGTTATTTTATGTCTGCTTAGTACTGTATCTATATGATCGAAATGTTTTATATATAATTTGGCTCGTGACATGCATACATTCAGCCTAGACCCATCAGTTTGCTTCACTGGAAAACAAATAAGTCGAATATAATCTATTTGTTTTATTGTAATGCTGGAGAACAGGTACAAGCTAAGCGGTACACGCCCCCTTTCACGGCGATGTGTTTTCGATGTGAGAGCAGCAGGAGCTCTCTAACTAACTAACAAACTAACTACCCGTGTTACTTGTGCTTGTTATTTGTTTGGAGAAATGGAAATTCCTCGGCGCGAATGACTACATTCTTGAAAGTTAATCTACATCGGAAGTATAAAATGTATTACGATAACACGTTACATTTTAACGAGCCGTTTCAGAATCGAAATAATAAATGTCCATAAGTTGTTTACTGACTATTTGGCGCATGTTTAGTGTAATTGTTATTTCTTGTAGTGTTTCAAGTTTCGTGTTGTTTCTAAACTATGAATATATAGCATTTCAATGGAATTTTAATCGTTGTTTATGTTCTTCGCCTCAGCCCACCCTGAAATGGATGGGTGTGAATTGTCGAAGACTTTAATTTTGATTGACGGCAAGTCTGTCCCTTTAAGTAAGACTATGGGCGGGTTCACCTGTAGTCTGACCAATACGGTTAAAGAATTCGTGACACGTCTGTCATTAAGGTTGGTTGACATTTTTTCTTTTAATTTGTGTTGGAGGCCATATTGTATTCGGAGCAACAGGGAGATGAATGTTACTGGGTCTTTGCCAAACAGAAGTATACTTCCGATTTAAATTAGATGTTACTATAGTTGGAGGAGTCCTCGTTTTTACAAAATGTTTTATAGAACATAAAGAAAAGCTTTGAAAGTCACATCTCGACTATGTGTGTGTGTGTTTTTAAAGCGAACGCTTTATAGGTCGCAGCCATCTGACGGATGTAGTGCAGTACCCCGTGTGACAGTGGGATCTGGCCAAAAAGCTACTCGCAGAGCTATACGAACTGAGGAGAAAGCAGCCCCTTGGAGATTGCATATGAAAGACGAAATTTGGATGACAATTTTCCAACGACATATTTTTTTAATCGAAAAAGCGACGTGCAACATGACTTACCTCGGTCCATTAATACAATGAGAAGAGTCATACAATGTACAGAGGGACTTACACGAAATACAGTAACGATACTCGCTTAAAGTCCTGTGTTTATTTATTTGTAGTAGAATTCGCATTGAAGCGCTCAATAAATGCTACTGATCTTTGTACGACAGACATGCTCGGGTATTGTCATCCATGCATATATTTTTAATAGATTTTGCCGGTCAATACAAACAACATCAGAAAAGCAGAGGGCTTGGAAAGAGAATACATGTGTTTTGCCCACAGTATTTTTAGTCTGTCTGTTGGTGGAATCTAGTTAATGTTGTCATAAAAAGTTAATTAGGTTAGGTTTCCTTGCAGATATTACCAGGAACGTTAAGACTTGTGTGAGCGTTTGATTAATGTAGTAGATTTAAGGTGCTCTTGTCAGTGGAGGATGTAATTTTTTTAGAGCCAGGGGGGAAAGTGGCAGTGATTGATAGGACTGGAAGTGGTATTTAGGCTCTTGTTCCTGCCTTATGCACACAGGGAATGTATGCACCATAGTGTTAAACAGATGGGTGTCTCCTAGGCCAGTGAGGACTTTGCAACTTCTAGCGCTGTATTTCCTTGTAGATTGCTTCTGTTGAGGGAGTCTGAGCAATAGGAAATGTGAGTATAGAGAGAACATCTTGCTTGATGTGGTTAACTGATCGGAGGGGGAGGGGTGGAGGCATACAGACTGACAACCATCCTACACCAGGATGGAGAGGGAAGCCGGTGCTGAAAATCCTCATTTTGGCAGCTGGCAATTGGGGGGGAGGAATCAGTAGCAGGTAAGGCGTTTTGGAGGACCAGCACATGGCTGAGGGGGTGTGCTGGGAGAGGAGTGAGGGCAACCATGAAAGCAAAGGAGACACTTTTATTCTGTAATTTTCTCCATGATTGTAGAGTGCTGGGCCCTTTTCTAGATAAAGTTTTGGCTGGTGGGACTGGTGAGCCATCTCTGGGTTTTGCTCGTCTTAAAAGAGGCTGAAATCCCTCCTCTTCACATTATGCTCAGCACTGTGTCTTATTTCATTCCCTGCCTGACATACGCCTGTCCCTTTAACATTTACACAGTTTCGGTCTTGGAGACAGGCTCTTCTGGACATTGTTATATTGTTTCTGCACCCGTGTTGTGTTTGCTAATATGCTACCATGGCACTTGTGGTTCTGTTTATTGCCATCCGGGCTGACCTGCCACTGCGCCATACTACCCTGCAGCCTTCAGACACAAAAACAGGTCCTCTGCTTGTTCGTTGCCGTTAACCGAGGACTTTGCCTGGCTTTCTGCAAGGTAATGTCATGGTAGCGGCTGAGTTGCCAATCCTGAGCAGTTCTTATCAGGGTACCTGCAGTCATGGAAAACCTGGAAAAGTTTTGGAAAAGTCATGGAAATTTATTCTGCCAGAATTGGGGGAATCCTGTCTTATGTTCAGTAGGACATTTGTCAGGGGATATGTTCAAGATTGAGTGTGGTTTAGGGCAGTTACCATGGAGATGTGTCAAGCTAGTGCAAGTGTGCTGTACATTTCTGTTCTGAATTTTCTTAAAGGTGTTAAGGGTGGTTTTGCTTCTGTCTCAGTTAAGAAAGAGAATCATTTTTATGACGAGCCGTATGGACAGTAGGGGGCCAAGGCAGAATGCTGAGGGGGATATCGAACGACATGAATGTCTATCCAGAGGGTTCCTGCATCCTGTCCTAGGAGGCAGAGGAACCCTTGATGAAGGCGCCTGAACATGAAAAGCTGCTGGATTATATGAAAACATCAGCAGAGCTGCTAAGTGTAATCGAGAAGTGGGCTGTTGGATATTAGTTTAAAGGTGGAGGGGTCGATGCCAGTCTAACATGAGGGCAGAGGAGGTAGCCACTTGTAGAGAAAGTAGCTCAGAGGGAAGCAGGCGAAAGGGCAAACGTCATAGGCTGCAGCTGCACTCATGTGTGTGATCATTCGCTCAGTGAGCAGAGGTCAGTCTGGCTGAGCAGGGCTGGGCTGCAAACTGCATGAAGTAGATGTTTTTTTGTGATTGTGCAAAAGTGCTTTATGCTTACTGTTAAAATGTCTGTTTGTCTTTAGATCATGAAGTTTGGGACTTAACACATCACAGCACAGCAGCACAGCCTAAAGGAGGAACGGTGTGGACTTTGTGGAAGCTTGTAAATAAGTAAACAAGTGGACCGTCGGATGACATAATGATGCAGGTTGGAAGTAGGCCAAAGAAAATTGCCATGATACTCTTTTCTGTGAATCTTAAGCTATCCAGCTGTGGTACGTCTGTAATGAGGGGTGCCTCAGCCTCAGCATACACACTTCTGTTCCCCCATGGAGAGAGGGACCTCGTCCCGGAGCTCAGTCAGATATTCGAAGCAGACTGCAGTTTGGCCAGGAAGTTCAGCCAGAAGCACATGAGTCCAAATGGTGGATTGTCGTGAAAAAGAAAGAGCGTGGTTTCTGTGCTGAGCCAGCATTAGCTGAGTCATGCAGCGCCTCAGCGTTCTCTCTGTCGGCTGTTAGCCTCCAGTTAATCTGACTGAGCAGTCTGTTTGGGGTGGGGGGTGGGGGGGGGGGCATGTAAATGAGCCTGATAGTGATATTGTGACAGTGTGCATTATTTTGGTGAGCATGCAGACCTGCATTAAAGTGATAATGGGCTGCCTCTGATCTGTGTCCAGTGAGGTAGGGTCACGCCGTGGTGGTGACGCCAGTAGCTGCCTCTCGCTGCCTATCTACCCTATTTCTGCGACCAACTTCATCCTGAGATCAACTTACACAGGATAGAAACTGCAAGCGGTGTTATTCACAGAGCTTATGGGAAAAATAGCAGCACAGTGAGAAACGTTTCCTGTCGACAAGCGAAACCACAGTGCAATCTTATCTCTGGGGCAATGGCAGAAATTCAAAGCCCAATAGAGACATCTTGGTTGTGGTCCCCCTTGCCAGCCAGGGATGGGCCGCGAGATGCGAGATGGGGTCCCTGTCGCCAGCCAGGGATGGGCTGCGAGATGCGAGATGGGGTCCCCGTCGCCAGCCAGGGATGGGCCATCAGATAAGAGATGCTGTCAGCCATTATTTGCCTATAGATGTATGTTGTTTGATGATTAGCAGGGTAAATGATGGTAGCTGGGAAGATCCAGGCATGTGGCTTTGTGGGCTGTATCTGGCTTTGCACAGCTCTTCACAGTTATCAGTTACA
Organism: Hippopotamyrus pictus; assembly: GCA_026781145.1. Classification (NCBI taxonomy): domain Eukaryota; kingdom Metazoa; phylum Chordata; class Actinopteri; order Osteoglossiformes; family Mormyridae; genus Hippopotamyrus; species Hippopotamyrus pictus. The sequence goes on from JAODLC010000002.1 coordinate 5,248,556, forward strand.
CTGGTAACTGACTGGAGGGAAGAATTCTGCAGCTGTACAGCTCCAGGGCTGTGGACTCATATCCTGCTCTGTTTGCATGTTCTTCCCGTGTTTTGTGGGGCGAGTATGTGTGTGTCCTGCAGTGGACTGGCATCGTGCCCAGGGTTTCTTGCACAGGTCCCCCACCAAGCTGCTCTGTATGAGAGGTTGGAAGATGGACTGATGGATGAATTATTTGGTCAAAAGTTTTTGGCCGTACTTCAACATTCCGGTTATCTTAAAATATCTTTATTTCCTGTTTGTGCTGCAGACTGAGAGTGACTGAAGGCTGGTTTCCTTGATGCGGTTCATGCAGTCAGACAGCTCAGGTGCTGCATCACTGCTGCTGCTCATTGCCGGCTGCCCTTTATTTGACTTCTCTTGCATTATTCCAGCAGAGGGTTATGGCTGACTGGCCCGCTGCTTTGCGCTCAGCCACCACCCCCCCCAGTCCAGTCCTTCATGGTGGTGTCTCCAGTTTCCCCTTAGCTCACTTCTGAGGAACTGCTTCCAGGGCAGAGCTCCAGAGCCCCGGCGGGGGGTAGGGCCACAGGGGGGCATGCACAGTGACCAGGCCTGGCACTAATAGGACCCTGAGGGCCTGGATTGGCAGAAGGCATGTGTCGTGTTTATGTGCATTATGGGACAATAATGCTCTGTCCTGGGCATGTATTGAGTTTCAAAAATGCCTCATTGGTAATCAGACGCTTAAACCGTGTACAAAGTGCATGGCTAATATTAGAGGACTGTTCCATCTCTGGCTCATTATGGCACATAAACAGGACTGTGTATTTCAGGGGATTTCCCCAAATCACTAACGCAAAATGTTTCACGTTCACATTCACATCTGCTCCACACATCCTTCAGTGAAGATGGGCAGATTAATCTGCCATAAGACAGTTCTGGCTCGGCAGGCGCTCAGTCCCTGTTGAGCTGTGAAATGTCACCGCAGCAGCAGGGATCCCCGGGGCCTGTAGAAGGCAGCCACGTCTGCCCGGCCAGGTTAGGTCCAGGAGGGCAGACAGAGTCTTCCTCGCTCCTGGCTCCTGCTAATGGCCCACACGCATGCTGTTGACTGGCACAGTTGCCTTCCTGTCTACCTGAGCTGAAATTCACCTGCACACAGCCTAACAGTGTCACGCCATTGCGAAAACCGCCTCTGTGCCTTTGATGTTCTACTTAGCATGGTTTTGTTTGCTCTTGCTGCCTGGGCCTAAGATTTAATTTCCTCCCCATGTGCACTACTGCCATTGAACCATTATTTAGTCGGTGTTTCCATGGACGCGGGCCACTTAAAAGCATCATGCATCCATTCCCAGCCACGTAAAGCCTGCAGGCAGGAATGGAGGTGATGTTGTTCGTCTCTGCAGATCCGTGTCGCACTGTGCATCGCAGAGGTCTGCCTCGGTGGTCTGGTCTCTGGGCAGTGTTGCAGGTGCCTGTGCCGACTGCACCCTGTGCCGTAATGAGCACCACAGTGTTCAGGATGGCTCGCTTGCTCTCGGCTCATGAGGGCTGTCCTGCGTATCTATGTGTTCAGCTGTTTCACGTCTGCTGGTGTTGGGGAAGTGAAACTGGGAGGAACTGGTTTATTGTGTGTACAGAAGCCTCGCTGTGGCACATCTCGAGTCACGGCTGGTGTGCGCTTGTGCGTAGCACGACAGGCTCAGCGCTGACGGTTCCCCGGAAATTTGGCTGTATGGAAATAAGGAACACGAACGCAAGCGAGCAGTGGACTAATCCGAAGATGACACTCTTGCCATGGGTGCCTGGCAAAGGGCGGAGTTGGGGGTGATACTTATCAGGATTGGCTGGTCCTGGATGGAACCATTGGTTGGGCAGGGGGAGCTCAGCAAGAGTGCAGCCGGCTCATTTCAGATCAGGGTGATCACTGTCCTCCTGCGAGTACCTTTCTCTCCCTCTGCCCTGTCCTTCCTCCACCGCCTGCAGAATGTGAAGGAGTCTTTCTCCCCGGCCCATCTGCGGATTCCTTCATCTGTGGAAATGGACGCGGTCAGTCGTCACTGCCTTCCATGCATTCCTAAACCAATTACAAAAGGTCGGTCGGAGTTTCTGCCATCCTGGTTTATTTTTGTTGGTAATTAGCAAGTACACTTTCGGAACTGGTGCCGGTTCAGCCCTGGAGGACACCTTTAACGCTGTTGGACTCGTGCCCAGTGAATGAATGTGTTACATTTGCAGACCCAAACCAGGATGTGTGGCAGTTTTTGCTAGCTGTGACTATCCATCTTTTTCAGCATAGTGTATACGTGTGAATTTACCGGTGGACAAAAGATTTAACTAGCAGAAGTTTGAAGGAACCGGGCCCTGTGTTTAGAAGCCCATGTGGATGTCTGTCAGTGGGGGAGGCCATCCATTATTTTATACCTATGCTTCTACGCTTGACTCATCTGTTTTTTTGTCTTTCCTGGCACTGTGGGTGGTGAAATTTATATATGTTTGCGTTCAGTCGGTAATTCATGGGCTCCAGCTTGCGTTTCCAGGGATGTCTCAGTGTTCAGGGAACACTCCTCTAGAGCACAGATTTCTGGCATGTCTGCGTGACACCCCCCTCACCTGAGCTTCCTGAGAATAAAACAAAATATTTTTGAGATGTAAGAACTTCTAAAATGTCAGCTGGAGCACTTCGGAAGGGATGGAGAGAGTGTGGTTTGCTGATGGTTCCGGATGTGTCTGAGCAAAGAGGATCTTTGCTTTTTGGAATTAAGTGGCGAAACCTTAAATATGCCGGTGCAGCCCACCAAGCGATGACACAACCTGCTGAATTACTGGTAAATTCATGTTGCCGTCCAACCCAGCAAATTCACACAAATCAAATCACATTTTGTTCAATCCTACACGAGAGCATGTCATCCAGCCAGATTTATTAGAAAAATCCGAAAGGTCCCCAACCCAAATTTCCTGAAAATGGACCCCACCTTCAAGTCCAGCCTCTGCTGCTATGGTTACTGAATTCAGTACACATTTGAGGATGACGTTCCTGCAGTGCTGAGTCGAAAAGCTGTTTTTCTTATTTTGAAATGTCTCAGAGGGAGAGCTAGTGGAGGGGAGGGATCTTATTCAGACCCTAGTTTTACTTCTTGGTCATAATTGTAGTGTCTTGTGTCCTCTAATAGTAGCAGGGGATTTCACCACCGCACGGGGAGCAGTGACACATCGTAAGAAACTCAGCTTGCATTAAAGTTTGTTTCATGTCTGTTATAATAAACCATAGTCATAGTTTATGTTTGCTTGTAAATGACACCAATGAACCCGACCAGGTAAAGAATTACACATTTCATTAAACATACATACAGGTCACAGGTGAGCAATATTCTGTAGCTGTTTCTGTTAAGGAAGTTTGAGAAATGAGAAACTTAACCACTACCCCACCTAGTGGCAGTAAATTGATAATCAGTCCCAGCAGGACTTGCCCATACTTTACTTGTACAGGCTGCATTAACCATCATGCTGTCCAGACGCTCTGCTCCGACTCGGCACAAGTGGCCCATTTATTTTCGGCGCTCACAGTCATGCATGTCATGTGCCTCCCCGCCAAGGCGGCGTCGCATGCGAGCAGACGGATTCGTGGTGCATACCACAGCCAACCTGCCGGGCATGGAGAGAGGGCGGGGGGCTGAGGCCCTGTCCTCCACCGCTCACACTGCCCCCTGCAGGACTGGCCAGTCTGGCCCATGCTTTGTGACCTGCTGTCTTGACAGTGAGAAAGGGGGTTGACTTTGCTCTCAGGGAGGTGATGTAATTAGGCAGCCCTGTGGGGAGTGTGTGGGGGAGGGGGGGTTGGCTTTGCATTCTGTCCTTCCTATTATGCATTAGATAATGTCAGTGATTTGTTATGCAAAGGTTTGTGTGGATCTGTACTGTGTCACCTGTCCCCTTCGCTCCCGCTGTCTAAAAGTTTATTGTATTGCTTTGACAATCTTTGAATCTGCAGTTAAGTACAGTGTATTTGTTATGTTGAAGTCATGTTTCCACCGAGATCCTGACGTCGGTGCTGGATTGAGATATATATCACCAGACACTATAAGCTAGTTTGACTTAAAATGAGCAGCTTGTCTGTGTTGACAAACCTTTGCTAAAGAGGCATGGGCTCCACCTGACCCCCCCATGTCTGCATTCTTGAAGCAGGACGTAAGCCGGAACCCAGGTCTCAAGCAGCTCACGTGAAGAAGTCAGCGAGAGAGTAGGACAAGGCCCCCCTCGCCTGCGTGCTCACCCACCCATCCCCTTTGGCAGAGCACCAAGCTGGACGCGGCCGAACACCAGAGACAGCTGCCAGGTTTCCCGTTAGACCCAGAGGAGCTCTGCTTGGCAATGCCTTTGGTGAGTGAGCTGGAGCACAGGCGCAATCTAGCGTCCCTTAATGGCCCCCCTGAAACATGCCAGAACTGAGTCCCAGCATTGCTTTAAGCAAGGCTTCCTTGCAATAAGATGGGCCTTGGCACTGCTTTAACTGATAAGCTGGGCCTCGGAACTGCTTTAAGCGATAAGCTGGGCCTTGGCACTGCTTTAAGCAAAACTTCTGTACAATAAGCTGGGCCTAGGCACTGCTTTAAGTCATAAGCTAGACCTCAGCACTGCTTTAAGTCATAAGCTGGGCCTCGGCACTGCTGATTTTTTTCAAAGGTCCCAGTATTTTCTGAAGTTGAAACACTTGGAAGTGGTAATACATTTTTTTGGAAACAGGAAGTAGTGCGTAAGCCTGGTTTTGGATTTAAAGCTTAATGAAAAGGAAATTCTTATGTAAATGTGATATTCTGAAAGTGGTTTTATGGAAACCATGTGCCAGAGTTGTGTGCTCTCTGAAACGTGTGATTACAAATGACTTAAACTGACTATTAACTTAGAAATGATGGAAACAGCAGAAACTACAGCCATAGATTCTTAGGACCGCTGTCTGTTCAGACAGTTATCTGCCATGAAAAATCTGACCAGTGTATGCTTATATGTTATTATAAGTCAACATCATACTATTTTCAGTTATTACTGAATTAATAATATTTGCAGAATTATCACAAGCAATTTTCATTAATGATGAATTGTAAGGTTATGAATGGAATTGTGCTGAGTTGTGTGTTTTTGTTGCCTGTAGAGTAGTGGGTGATACTTATAATTCCATTGAAAGCAATGCTGAAAATGAACTGAAACTAGGTGTGATGTTGTTCAGATTTGCAGGTGTTAGTGGTGTGTGAACTATAAATGGGCTGTTTTAAAGATAAGGACCCCCCCTCCTCCCACCAGCCTAGCATCACTGGGATGGATCCTCCTTTTGGGGATGCCTTTGAGAGCTACACTTTTGCCGATCAGGCACTGACCAGTACAGACCTGCTGGTGAGCGGCTCAGAGCCCGACTTCATGTATGAGCTGGTGAGTGTCCCCTGCCGTCCCAACCACGGCCTTTGAGAGTGTTTGTTACTGGATCCCCCACGCTGTGTACAACATTCTACCTCAGACAAAGGAATCATGCTTTACCATGAGATCCTACACTGTTTGACTTATGGTGTCTCTGTAGAGTTGAAACACAGGCTCTCAATGACAGTAAACAGCCCTGCATAAGCCAGGCTTTCAGACGCTAAGCGTGATTCTGTTTGCTCTCCCCATCCTTCTGCAGGACACAGAGATGACTCACTGGCAAAACCCGAGAACTGACTTCTCCTTAGGTGACAGCAAGGAGGTCGAGAGCGTGGGTCAGTTGGCGGAGATTCTGGATGGCGACCCGAACTGCAACTCCAGTTTTGAACAATGGGACACATACTGGGAAGACCTGACCAAGTACACCAAGCTCACCAGCTGTGATATCTGGGGGACAAAAGAGGTGGACTTCCTTGGCCTGGACGACTTCTCTAGCCCATACCAGGATGAGGAGGTGATTGGCAAAACTCCCACCCTGGCACAGCTAAACAGCGAGGACTCGCAGCCTGTATGCGACACCCTATACCACCCTGACTTGTTACAGAGCCACAAGGCACCCAGCCTTCTCCTGGTGGCCAATGGCAAGAAGGCGGCCAGGGAGTTGGCAGCCTCTGGCCCCTCCTTGGCCAAGAACCTACTACCGGATTTTGCGGAGGGCTCCCAGAAAGCCACCTGGCCAGTCCCATCATGCACGGAGACTATGTCCAAGGCCCAGACACAGGTGCTCAAGGCAGTGCCTGTGCCCTTGGAGCACAACAAGGACTATGTGCGCAAGGCCAAGGTTAGCATCAACATGCCATGTCGGCCCACCGTCGACTTCAATCGGCCCCAAACTGACCTGAGTCTGAGTCCCCCCTTTGTCGATGGTGGTGTACCTCCCTCTTCTCCGCCGTCCGCCCCAGCTACAGCCCCCACTGTTACTGTCGCTGTAGCCGGCACCATTTTTTCTGCATCTAGGACGTCCTCCGGCGCATCGGGTGGGGAGATGAAGCTGGAGAAGCCCAGATTAGAAGTAGACCTCAAGTCCGAAAGTGGTGTTACCCCGCTGTGGGCAAAACAGCCCTCATTCCCGGCAGTAGGGGGGACCCAGACTGTGATCCCTACCAGCTCTCTGGGAGCCGAGGGTGCACGGGACAAGGGGGAAGAGCACAACTACTCCCTCTTCACGCCACCAAGCAAGCCGAGCAGTAGAGACGAGCTGGAAGAGGGGGGAGCAGAGGAAGAGGAGCTGGAGGACCTTGAGGAGGTGGAGCTGGACGATGAAGATCACGATGAGGGCTTTGGCAGTGAGCATGAGTTCTCTGAGAATGAGGAGGAAGAGGAAGAGGAAGACTTTGAAGATGAGAAGGATGACGAGATCAGTGACAGCTTCTCAGAGCCAGGTAGACCAACGATGTGCATAACGTGGTTCCCAACCGTGGTTCACACATTGAGGGTGTATAGTCCCATGGAAATTAGACAAATGGTCACACCGACCCAAGTAAAACGTTTTTTCATTCCTCACAGTTCATTCCATGTGGTTGAGCTAGTGTTGTCACAATACCAATATTTTGGTTTCGATATCGATGCTAAGTTATGAATTTCAGTTTCGATCATTTTTTATGTTTTTTTCTGAAGAAGGGGAACTACCATCAAACGTTGTTATTGTGCTTTATTTCAAACAAAAATGTTTTTTATGATAATTGGGCCATTTATAGCCAGGTCAGTAAAAATTAAATTTAAGCAAATTAGTCAAAAAAACAGCTTGTGCATCATTTTGTTTTATTCATATTAGCGGTTTGAGTCTTGGTCGGGTTGAATTAATCAACTAGTTCAGGTTGCTTGTGAAATGGAGCCCCGCATGACTGCAGAGAGGCTTTTCAATCACTCTGATTTCATGGGGAGTGAACTAGTCAGGTATCACCTGTCGGCCTTTGAATTCCTTGAAAAGATTGGGATGTTTGTCCAGTGGATGTCAGGCCAGATTTGATCCTTTTGCCTCCCTTTGCGAGAGACACACTAAAACAGCACTTGGACAGCAGTGCTGCTGTGTTCAGGGACTTGCCTTTATCATCCATTTTGTAGCAGAAATATCTTCATATTTCACTTTGGGCCCCCACCTTGTCAATGAGTCCTAGTCTTGCTGAAGACTCTGCCATCTCTTGTCTGAACCAAGTAAAAAAGGGCCCTGCTGTCTCTCTCGGTAGTTTCCCGTAACTTCACACACACCACTAATGCAACGTCAACACTGTCAGTGGTGAGCTTAAAGATTGGTTTACCCTGCAGCCCTAGGTTGACCTGCATTAAAAGTCTGATATAATTCTTGGGTATCTTCAAAATATCTATACATCACACTTAAAAGTGTTTCCATTTCATCAAATATTTGAATAGCAGAGAACACACTTGGATACTTTCCAAGTGTGCAATGCCCCTTTCATGAAGGAAGTCATTCTTTTTCCCGCACTACCACAGGAAAATGTGCTGATTCCTGCCTGCAGTATGGCAGCGCTATAGAGTCTGGCCAGATGTCTTGCAGCACAGATGCTTCGGTGGAAGAATGCTGGGCAGCTACTCTGCTGTAGAGCTATGGCTAAGTGTTGAAATGGTAACGTGACAGGGCAGTGGCTGTCTGTCACGGTGTATATGTTTCTGCGACTGCTCTCTCAGTACGCTCATTTAGGTTGCATTCAGGTTGCAGATTTAGGAGTCAGGGCTTGACTTTTCACCTAATGTTTTATTGTGCTCGCCAAAGTTTTTGTTGGTTTTTTTTGCCTAGATCAAGTTGCACTTATGGTGATTTCTTTCATGCACCTACTTCCATCCAAACACTGCAAATGAGAAAATTGAAATTGTTGCATTACAGGATGAGCATGATTAGTAACAGAGGCCTCCTTGCACCCGAGAGCTGCATGCCTGCATGCAACTGATTTTTGTTTGGAAATGTGCTTCGACTGTCTGGAGCAGATTCCAGGCTTAGTTGCTGTCTTTCAGACGAGACAAAAAGATATTTGTTCCCTCCAGTTCCTTTTCTCTGTTTTCTGCTGCATATTTTGACAGTACGTTGGTTGTTGGAAATTTCGGGAAACATGAAGGGGCCAACAAAGTCGGGCCCTTTTAATGAGAAATATTACATACAAAGACCCAGTGACATTCTGTATCTTTTCTTATGCCCCCTGCAGCTCTGTGTAATAACATGGAGCAAATTAGCGTTCTAATGAACAAATCAATCGCATTTGGCTTATTAAGGCCTGAAAAGAGGATGTGCATAAGGGCACAAAAGGGACTTTGACAACTGGTAACAAAAGCCTTCTGTGGTCTGTGTTCACAAGATGAGTTGTGTCTTTGAAGGAATCAGTTTGCAAGATGACACTGGGTTTCACCAATGCATGTGCTTTCTTGAAAAGACAAAAGAGAACACGTGTGCAGCACAGGCGTGCAGAGCAGAGGCCTAAGGACAGCCTGGGGAGGTGACCTCGACTGACTGACCGACCGACCGACCGACTGACTGACCGACCGACCAACTGACTGACCGACCGACCAACTGATGGGGCCTTTTTTTGGCAGGCTGTGACCACGATGCCACAGATGACGTGAAGGCCCTGACGAGTGGCCTACCCCGGAAACGGGGTAAGCGGCGCTACTTCTGGGAGTACAGTGAGCAGCTCACGGCCACCAAGCACGAGCGCATGCTGAAGCCCTCCGAGTGGGACAGGGACACACTGCCCAGCAACATGTACCAGAAGAACGGGCTGCACCCCGGTGAGGGGGCGGGGAGACTGAGATCAGGGGGATGTTCACTGACATGCTGTCAAAGAGAGTGGAGTGCAGACACACACACTCCAGAAGCCGTAAATTCACATTTCATGCAGCCAGTTTAATGTCTCTTACGCTCCATGGCCGATGCTTCCTCAGCTGCATGCAGGCAGACTAGCCATTCTGCTGCAAAAGTTAGTAAAATTTATTTATAGAGCATACACCAAAGTGCTTTAAAAAGCAGAAAATACACACATGATAGCGAATCTGAGTAAAATAGCAACAGGAATATAGCGATAAAAGTAATAAAATAGAAAATAAAATAACCAGCTATCCCAGAGCTACAGGGTCTCATCCTGGACTGAAGGCCTGTCTATAAATGTATGAGCAGATTTTAAGGCAGTGACTGGTGTGGCTTGTTTAACATAGAGAAGCAGATTATACCACAGTTTTGGGGCAGCAACTGAGAAAGCTTTAGTTAAGATAAGGTAACGTCTTGCGCTGTGAACGTGATGTGGCAGGCTCTTATGTCATTAGGAGACGTGCGTGATGTTGTTGTGTGTACTTGGGATGGCAGGGAAGCACGCGGTGAAGAAGTCGCGCCGCACAGATGTGGAGGACCTCACCCCTAACCCCCGGAAGCTGCTGCAGATAGGCAGCGAGCTCCACAAGCTCAACAAGGTCATCAGCGACCTGACGCCTGTCAGTGAGCTCCCGCTGACGGCCCGGCCTCGTTCCCGCAAGGAGAAGAACAAGCTGGCGTCTAGGTAGGGAGCCCTGGGGAGAAGGCGGACATCATTGTCCATGGGCGTCCATGTCCAACACGTAATGACGTACAGTCCAAATAAGGAGCTGCTATTTTAAAGCAGTATGCATTACCTCATTTCACATATATAACCATACGGTGTCACTCTATTCATGTAGATAATCTCACACCATCCTCATGTTTCTCCTGGGGATTTCCTAGGGACCCCAGTGCCATATTGCTTTAGTCACCTGTGATCTGGCGTCTGCCTGCTGCAAACACGCTGTTAGTCCGGGGACTTCCCTGTTTGGGCTCAGCTCGCCTCATTGCCGCTCTGCTCTGTCACTGCTCCTTTCTCCCCAGGGCATGCCGGCTGAAGAAGAAGGCTCAGTACGAGGCCAATAAGGTCAAGCTCTGGGGCCTCAGCACAGAATACGGTAACAGAAGAGTGAAACGTTTACCTCTTTCAGATAGTGGCACCTTAGGCTTTATTTTGGCAGGTGCTTTAATTCATACGGCACAGTGTCAAATTAAACTCTGATCATTGTGCTGGTCTTCCTTTCCTGCCCGGCTCTGCTTTGTTCCTGCTGTTTTTGCTGGCTACTCCCGCAAAGGCTGTCACCCTGAGTGAAGGCCCAGCTCAGTAGCTCTGTAGCCTAATTGCTGAGTCTGGGAGCTAGCTTAGCTCTGCCAAGTCTGCCATGTCATCTGCCAGTTGTGGCCAGGACTGCGGCAACAAGGGCTCGTGACTGGAATTGTGGGAAGGCTGTTATCAACGCCCCCTGCAGGTCGACCAGGGTTTGCTGAGGTCACTGAGGTCCTTGGCGGCTCCTCCAGTTAGCACCAGCTCCCCTGTGCAGCTTTGTGTAGCTCAAATGGCGGGAGAACTTAGTAGGTAGCGAATGGTCACATTGGCAAGGTTCAAGTGCACTGGAAAAGAGGTGATGGAGTAACTGGAGTGGAGCTGGGGGGGTATGGCAGGGAAGTTATGGCACCTATAGTTGAGGATATAATGTAATACGTACTGCAGTCGGGGTGGGGGGGGGCAGGTATATAGAAACATAACTGTATCGTAATGGTGCTGTGTGCATCTTGTGACCCTGATGCCTGTGTACTCTGGTGTCATACCTTTGCTGATTTGTAGACCGGCTTCTGTTTGTGATCAATGGAATCAAGGAGGAGATTGTGAACAGAGTGCAGAGCCTGACAGAGGACAAGGCATCGAGCATGGCGAACAAACTTGACCGACTCATCGAGGAAACCCTGGGTAAATAAGTGCTTTCTGAGCGTTGCCCAACCAGACGGTCGCAGAATTTCCTGCGTCATGCAAAGAATTGTTTTCACTGGTAGTATGTTCAATTTGGCTGAGGTACTGAGAGTGTGAAGACCCCCTCATAACCCCCCCCTCCCCCCGGTCACACAAATGCCTAGGCCATTTTCTAAAGCCAGGTTTCCAGCACTAACAGAGTACCCTGCCCTCTGCTTACTTTGTAGTGAAGTCTCCAGTCGCTGGGCAGACATCTGACTTTGTCAACCAGATTCTGGAGAATACGGCAGCCGGCGACCCCACGGGAGGCTTGGTGGGGCTCCGTGTTCCCACATCCAAGGTGTAAAGAGGCGGATGCGCCAAGAGGAGCCGGCTCTCACCCTCTAACAGTGTTCTGCTCTGCATGGTGTACTGATAACAGCATCTACATGCCTCGGATATATGTATCTCTGTGTGTATATATACCCACAGGTATGTCCATTTATGTTTCTATGATGCACATCTTGTGCATGTGTACATTAAATGACATCATAGGCTGTAGCTCAGTGTTCAGTGTTTCGGCTCAGAGCTTGTCACACATGAACGTTGTCTAGGATCCACCATTTGCAGGTCACAGGCCAATTTATGAGAACTCATACCCTCCACTGTTATTTATTGGGGAAAAAAATCTATCTCAAGTACAATTGCACTATAAGCGTGTCTGACAGAAGGCTGACCGCAAAGTTGCCTGTCCTGATCACAATAGCAGCAGCTACAGATATAAACTGAAGGAAGCCGCCCGCTTACCGTCAAGCTCTACTAGAGGAGCCGTTGATACCACGCGTCCCCGTCGGTGAGATTCCGAGGTGTTCCCTCTAAGGTGATGGAGAAGGGGAACACATTTTAAGGAACATGAGCGTTTTGGTGAAAGAGGCAACTTAACAATGCAAATGGGACGGAGCTTCAACATGCGACTCAAATGCTAATGATGTTATTCCTTTTTTAAAAAAATCTATTGACATTCAGTTGCCATTAGCTTTCATGTCATGACAGAGGCAATGGAGAGAAGTTGTAAATTCATGTTTTTCGTAATTACCTTGGTGTGTCTGTCAAGAAAAAAGTAATATTCATTGTGCCTTGTATTTTCAATGGGGATATTTAAAGAGAGCTTGCTTTTTAACAGAAAGACTGCTTGGTTACATGTTGATGTATTTTAGCTCTAAGATATTCAGAATGTACATAGGAACTTGTGATTAATGTAGATATATATGCCACAGAGTCAGTGAATTGTATCAAGATGGCTCGACTTTTGGTTTTTGGTACTTGGATTTAAAAAATGAGTATGATAAGAGTAAATATTTGCACACTATATTTTGAGTATGATTATTATTTTTTGTACCAAAGACGAATGCAACAAAAATGGCAAATAGCCAGTATGCGTAAGGTTTTGCACAGCTTATAAGATGCCGAAATGAATGTAAGGAGAGCAGCAGGGTCTGGGATCCTCAGTAAACTGTGAATTTAGCTTGGGTCCAATTAGCTAGCGAAGGAAGTGTCCGTTCGCACCCTCGTACATTTTGTCGTCCTGTGTTGTCCGTGTGGAGCTTCCCTGTAGTCGTTGCTGCAGTACATTACGTGTCCTACTGCTTTCTGTTTCTACGTCAGATATGTAAGAATATCAGTCATTTAACCATATGATTTTATCAAGCATGTTTGTAGATGTCACCGAAAATAACCAAAAGCTATAGTATTTCTGTATGTCAAAGAAATATGTATTTTATATAGAATACATGAAGTACAGTATGTATACATAAATACACACCTGTACGTGTGCATACTTTCATACATATTCATGTGTATCTACTTCTAGTGTGGCACTTGAAAATATATTAAGCATGGTATATTTCTAAAGGTCTACCTACTTCATATTCAAAGCTAAAGATTTTAAATTAAAAGGAAAATATGTGTGTATGTATATATTTTGTACAGGAAGCTTTTTTGTGACGTAAGGTTATTCCAGCTGAAGTATCTTTCCCGTTATAAATGCTTTGCTGAGTGTCTGCACTGAGCAGAAGGCTGGAGCTGCCATAGCTGTGCTGGGGGTGACGCTGTGAGGTACTCTGGTCATTCCTTAAAGGGGTCTCAATGTCAAGCGCATTCAGATATTACTCTGGCCGCTACTGGCTCTCTGTGTATGCAGCTTGATACAGTCTTTGTTTGGTCATTCCTTAAAGGGGTCTCAATGTCAAGCGCATTCAGATATTACTCTGGCCGCTACTGGCTCTCTGTGTATGCAGCTTGATACAGTCTTTGTTTGGGCCATACATCTTCAGCGGCGTCTCTCTGCTTTGTGGTCGGTGTGGCAAACAGGCTAATAGGGATAGAAGAACGATTCAAAGCAACATAGTACATTTTTTTAACTAGAAACTTGTATGAGGTATATTGGAGGTGGATGAGATTGCGATCCATCAGTGCAGTCTGAATGTGGGGTCGCTTTTTCTGCGGTGTCATTGGGAGAGAAGCTGCGTGAAGCCAGTGTCTAACTGCTATCTGGGGGGGTTACAGAGCCAGCAGTGCTGTGAGACGACCAGGCCCCAGCGCCTGTGCAGCCAGGATGAGGCCCTGAGCCATTCCGCTAATCTCAAATATGCAGGGGGGCTTTATGAAAATCAGAATAATATCCAAGTCTGTGTATTTCTCATGGTAACTGTTGCTGTTAGTCCTGTGGCCTGTACTACGATACGGGGTTACTGGCTTATTGGGGTAACTTTTCGGATTTAAGGTAGTCTGGGCAAAATGCAAGTGAACAAATTTGAAGTCCATTTAAACTGTGGTACCTTAAATCTGACAAGTTACCCCAATAAGCCAGTAACCCCGCTTCGCAGTACAGGCCACAGATGGTCATTGGTTTGTCTATATTGCAGTGTTCAACTTTGTAAATGAAAAATATAATAAGCTGACAATTTACCATAAAAACATTGACTTTATGAGGTCTCTTCAGAAATATTACGTTTGACAGTGAAAGAAAGCACTTTGAATAAAAATTAAAAAAAAAAAATGCAAATTTTTGTATATTCCTTCCATGTGCTGCTAAACTTGGCCTGGGCATGCTGCAGGAGGACTGCGATTCCCAAAGGACAAGGAGATTGTTAATTCTGTGTCTGCAATGGGCAGTCAGCTGTTTGATGGGAAAGTCCTGATGTTCCGATGACTGATGTCATTAATCTTTTGCCTTTAGTAGAGATTTCCTATGGAAACCTGATTCTGCTTGGGGTTTCTTCAGGTTGATGTACAGTGTAGAAGCATATTCTGGATGCTTAAAGATTTTATTATCGTTATTGTTTTAATTTGTTTGTATTTTGCTTTCAGTTTATTGGGGAAAATTATGGTAGGACGTTCACAGAACCTGCTGCTTTGTGAATGCTAGAAAGAGTAGAATATCTCAGTACTGTATGTAAAGTCATTTGTAAATGGGAAATCAACCAGAATACTTGTTCTTTCTGACAATTCACCCATTCACAAAAGTTTGTGTAGACCAGCGTTGCTGCTATGGTGAGTCCAGGCTCATATAAGTGCAGTCTACAAAGGGGGAGCTAGACCACGTGCTTCACAGAAAAGCAGGTCTGTAGGACGTAAAGGTGGCGGCGCCATAAGGCAGAGGAAAGTTAGGGCGATTCTAAGGGCCCCTAAGTGACAGGGAGCCTTGAAAATTTGGAAAATAACTGGATTGATCAGGACTGGGGGGCCCAATGTGATATGTCTTCATGGGGCCTAAACTCTCTAGCAAGGCCACTGCGTAGAGGTATCTTGATAAGGTCGCCCTGCCCACCCCAGTGCCGTCACCTTGGCTTTTTGTAATGTCCTTGTGGGTGACTGCACTTCCAAGCTGATCACTGCAAGCTGTGCAGGTTTACATCTTAACCAGGGGACTCTGTGGCATTTTAAACCACCTATGAATGGAAACTCAGTGCCAGTAACTTTAAGCAGATGTATACAGACACACATGTATAAATAAAATGGACCTTAGGAGAGGATGCAGGGGACGTATTTTTGTTATAACTTTGGCATGCCTAGAGTACACAGTCACATGATGTCCTACATGCGAATACGATATCGATGACGGTGCACTATGCAGATTTTACTGTCGCAAGTCAGGATGTTTCTTTAGGGTCTTTTTTCCCAAATACACGACTGACCTGCACTTGTTATTCATGTAGCCATGGAGGTCAGTAGATGGTAGGCAGTCCTTAGCAGACTCGGCCCACTTCCTTGAGGTGCATCAGATGGCCTGGTAGATAAGAAGGATTTCACAGACGCTTGCAGATGTCTTAATATTACTCGCTGATGTTGCTCTTTCGAGTTTGTGGTCACTGTTGGAATGCTGTAATTTAAACCTGCTCCACCATTTCATGGACCTTAAATATGGCTTTTGTCACTAACTATTCAATTTCTTTTTGCTGATGTGTAACATCCTTGGGAAGTGAGAGGCAGAGCTGACATGTAAATATGTGTACAGAATTTCTACACATAGGCATATATCTGTCAAACACCCACTTCTGGATCCAACAGCATCATAGTGCCATAATTGAAATTTGTATGTTACTAATGAATATAACTGATCTGACACATTTTTGTGTTGGAATGTGGGCAGATTGAACACTATGATGTTTGTGGTTTTACAATAATTTAATTATAATGATAATAATTAAGCCCATGCATGACAATAAGTGGTTGAGCAATCATAACTGTGAAAATCTAAATATCCATTGTTATTTACATTTCAAAGCACAGAATTCCAGGATTTTTTTGATGTATCTAAATTTGAGGCCATATGTGTTTTGTGTTTCTTTGTCTCCTGAAATCAGAAGTGAATGGAACATATTTGCAGTTCCAAAGAACAATGCGTTGCGGTGAATCTGACTAAATTTACAGCCCATGTTTATAGAATAATAGAATATCTGCCCATCAGGTGCCTTAATTATGGTGATTATCATTTACTCTTCATGTCTTTATTTCAAAGCCAGAGGATTTTATGAATGAAAATAACACATTTTTGGTAACAATGATACTGTCTTGCTTTGTTAATCTGTCTTTTCACATGGAAATTGTATCTGTTATTTGCAGATGAACGTTGTTAGTCTGTTTCAAATGGATTTTTTGTTTTGTGTTGAATCTGGAAAAATAGGTTAGTGACTTACTGACAATACCCAGTCACAACAACGTGACGTGAAACATTGCTGAAAGTACAAAAATTATCACTTAAAACAAATCGCTTTTGTGTGGTACGTAACTTCTTTGTGTCTAGAAAAATCATTCGCTATGTATTTGTGTTGTATTTATGAACTAAGTGTTGTCTATAAGTTTCTTGAAGAAAAATGCCTTGCACTTTGTTTTCTGTGTTTTACTTTTTATTTTTTCTCCTATCCTTTCCTTGTAATACTTTATTTAAAACCTGAAGCCGATGTACAATCCTAAGTACAATCGTTAGTAATTCACTTTGAAGTACAGTGCAGAGCATCGTAGCTAACGTCACCTTTTATATAACTGGTTGCATGTTTTCCAGTTTGTAAGCTAAATCTTTCTTGCATCGCCATTCTTGAATCAGCAGATCTTTGTGCCTCTTTAATGGGTACAGTTTGCAGTTCCCCGGATGTTCCTATAATTAAGCTTGCTCCATCTTCCTCGACCAAGTCTTTGAACAGTTACCAAGCAAAAAAAAATTTAACGCAGGAAGTTTGCCTATATATAACCAAAACCCTCTCACCTTTTTGGGAAGCTAAAGCCTTTCAAAATAGCCCTATTAAAACTTGAGAGGGCTGTATTTGTGGTTTCTCTGCAACGCACCCGCTCTCACCCACGACCGTAGCGGGTTTGCAGGAAGGAAGTAACGTCTGGGGGCGGCAGAATAGCTGCGCAAAGACTCGAAGGCCAGCGGCAGCGCCCGCCCAGTTTCGGAACAGGTGTTGCCGGTCTGTTGCGCGTCGCGCTCACACAGATGCTGGTTTCGTCCATCTCGCCACTATTTGCTCAGGTGTGAGACCCGCTCTCTTTTTCCGCTTGGCGTCTACGGCAGTAAATGTTTTAGCAAACAGCATTTCCTGTCGTCACAGCTGCATAACATTTAGAAACAGTCGGTGTAAAGCTGATCTTTAGAGGTAAGATCTTTCAGTTGCTCCGTGCATCTGAGAAGGGATAAAATGTCTTCCTCCGGAGAAGTTCATGCCGTCACTGCAATACTTACAATGTCGTATGATCGAATGAAGAGAAGTAGCATGGGTCTTTAGGTAATTAGTACTATGTATCTATTCTAAGTATACAGTTGTTTTACAGTAGGAAGGCTTTATTGCTAAGTGCTCTATAATAGGTCTTCTGGGAAAAAAAAATTAAACCTGCAGATGTCCATCCTGCTGAAATGGAGTAATTTACTCATTTACTCTTCTTTATAATTGTAGGTCACGTATATAGCAGTCCACATAATACCTAAAATGTTCGTACATTTATGTTGTCTCATTGCTGTGCTGAATTTAATCTTTTGTCCCATTCTCTAAATGTGTTTCTTTTCGTTTTTTGAGGCACATTTGAAAAACAAATCAGCGAATTAAGTAGTATGTGTACTGATGTGAAAAAACAGCGTTTCTTCTTAACTGATTCCCGAGGGTCTCGCTTTTGCAGTTGTGCCTCTTGTCATTATTATTATTATTACTATTATTATTGTGATTATTATTATTATCTTACAACATTGTATCAGCCAGGAGTTGGTACCACAGTTGCTTGTAATATTGGTAGTTTCATTCTACTATTGATTTTATTAAAAAATGTAATAATAAACATTAGGAACAAGGTGTATGTGTGTATATTACTTTGAATATGTTTTCCCACTTTTCCTGCCTCCTGTGTTCACCCCCCCCCCCCCCCCCCATCACCATGAGCACTGGAAGCCCCCACATGTGGAAGCAGACTCTGTTTGGCAGGAATTTGGTCATTTGCAATGAATTGCTACTGTTAAACAGTCTTGTTAAAAAGATAAAACAGTTAAAACAACACAATACCTACAGTGTGCAATAAGGAGACATGATTAATGGTGTATCACAACCTGTGTACTCCAGCATATCTTTCCTGGGGAGTGGCAGATGGCAGCTGCCACATTTCTGAGGGACGCTGAGTTGTTTTCTCCCCTCACTTCTCACTTTGTAGTTCCCTCTGCCTCTCCCCCATCCCATCTCATAATACAATGACTGTTCATTTCCTAATGATGTTGATCACGCTGACCTGCTTTGACATCAAGCATGTGCCAGTGAAACCCACAACTCAGTGACCCCCCCCCCAGCTGGAAGCTAAATGAGCAAAACACACATCAATGAAAATAAAAGATGTTCCAGCTTCTCATCCAGAAAAGCTGCAATGCACCTGGATGCTGTCCCAAGATCACACAGGGCAAGCAGTGGTAGTCAAAGTCCATGTGACCCCCTAAGCAAGTATCACCCACCTCCTCGCAAACCTCATCCTGTACCGGGGGGGGGGGGGCGCAAACATTGATGGTAGGGTTAGCATCGCCTCAGAACATGCTGTCTTGGGCAAATGTCAATCAGTCAGGGTTGCCAACATGAGTTAGCTGGCTGGAGTGAGATTTTCAATTCAAGACATGTCTAGGCATACACATTTTCATGTACATAACAGTTTTATTACTATTGTAAATAGTCTGTTGGGTTTGCAAACTACCCCAACACTTGATGTAGCTAATTTTAGGTTTATGGTGGAATAATATAGATTTGCCATAAGATTTCTTGCATGAGCGTCTGAAAGCGTGAGTGTCATGCCAGATGCCTGAAAGTTTGCAATGCTGTTTTTTTGCCCTTGCCAGCATCCTTCACTGGGCACAAAGCAATCCAGAGAATTCACTATACCTGCTGGCAGGAGGGGAAGCAAAGTGCAGACATAGCGGAGGTGAGGTGAGAGTGTTATCCCCTGACCTGCCGTACTTCAGTCATACACAGAACTACATGTTTTAAAAAGTATTTATATGATCTGTTTCGATTATTGAAACACTAGCTGCACAGTAAGATACTGCACTAAACTTGCCGACTTATGTGTATTACGTTTCTTGAAAGCTTCGTTATTCGCATCTTCGTTATGCTAAGTTGCTCGTTATTTTCTATGTTGTCCTTTATTTTAACTTTTTCCTGCTGTCCTGTCCGACACAGATCGGTCAAAACAGATAAAACACACTGACGGTCCATTTTGAACAACGCCTATAAAACACCTATAAAACTCTGTATCTTTGACTATAATTTAGCCCAAAAAGCGCTCGTTGTTGTTACACTGGTATATAATTTGTGTACATAACAGGGTTATGCATCATTCAGAACTGACGTGAGAATGACCTTGAAAATCTAATTCAATTCAAAAAATTGGTTGGAAACATGCTACAGACTTGCAGTTTGACTTTGAATATAAGTAAGAAGAATTAAAATTGATTTCATATAATAAATTTCATGTTAATTTATATGCACAGTGTATATGCAGCTGTAACAATACAGCTTAAAAATTTTAATACGAATCACACAGCATATTAACATAAACGTCATACACTGAATCCCGCCCCTACACCCCCAACGCGATCACGGATATGTACGTCAGCAAAAAGTACCGGTCGGGTATGCCCCTGTTCGAGTACCTGCCTGAAAAGGCTGTGCATGTCACTGTCATACAGAATGAAAGAATACGACATTTGAAGTGTCACCTATATAATAAATAATTTGACTGTCATTTTGTGCAGCATGACGGAAGAGTTTCATATAGTCAGGTAAGCCTGTGACAACCATACCCATATGACAGCCCAGCGACACTGACAAGAAGAGCTATTGCAGACTCCTCAAAAATAGCAACACAAATAAGCAGTTAAATATGCAAAAACAGTAAATATATGCCCACGGAAAAGGATTAGCGGGCTGACGTATACCAAATGCATATTGTTAGAACAGGCTAAAACGATTACACGGTTTTTATCTTACAATCAAGCAAATATAAAGTTCACTTACTAGTACATATGTAAGGTCAATATACACATCTACTATCTTCAAAGTAAATCTATTATGTAATGATTTATGTTATGCTAGATTAGATTACATTCATGTGTTGTATGATTGCATTGAATTGGTTTGAATTGAATTCTTACTATCAATGTCATCATTTGGGCTGTGGTAAAGTCAATTCAAAATCAAATTGGCAAATGGAATGGGGCACAATTCATAAATTCTGAACAACCCTTGTAGGCTACATAATGAGTTAACCAATAAAATTTGCTATGTGTTCAGTCACATCTTTTGAATTGGGAAGGTGAATCACCCCTCATGACAAGCAATGACACAGAATCGTGCAAGTCAACAAAAGCCAGCACCTTCCAGGAGGCCAAACTGCTTGTCCAAATGCTGTTTTGTGAGTGGCCATGAACCCCTTGGACCATTTCAGTAATGAACAATTCAATAAAGAGGCTACAACAGGATTTTGATTTAGTTTGTGACTGAGCTGATACCTGGCAGATCAAATTTAATATAGATAAATGTAAGGTAATCCATGCAGGGAGCAGAAATATAAAGTATAGATGTTTTATGGGTTCCACTGAAATAAAGGTAGAGATGTATGAAGGTATGACAAAGACCTTTGTGTGTATGTTCATGCTTCCATGTCCCACTCTCACCAGTGTGGGGAAGTAATTAAAAGGCCAATAGGATGTTGGGTTACATCTCTAGCTGTGTGGAGTTTAAGTCAAGGGAGATGATGCCTAAAATATTGTGTGCAGGTTTGGTCACCATACCTTAAGAAGGACATTGCTGCCTTAGAAAGGATTCAATGTAGGGCTACAAGAATGATTCCTGGTCTTAGAGGAATGTCTTATGAGGAGAGGTTAGCTGAGTTGAATCTGTTCAGCCTTAAGCAAAGGAGACTAAGGGGGGACATGATCCAGGTATATTCTTATCGTCTTAATTTATAGAGAAATACAGGCTGGCCTGGGGTGAAATAATGAGCCTCCTGGTTGGTGCAGGATGAATTGAAAAGAGGAACACACCGGAACTGTGCCCTCGGTGCACCGTGCAGCTTCTGACAGCTCTCAGAAGTAGCTCTGTTGCAGCCGCTCACAGGAAGGCTGCACGTGCCATGAATAGGATGGGGGAAAGCCTTCAGGAGCCTCATCCCTGGATGAGTCAAAACCGTGAGAGAGCTAATAGGCTCCCAGTTTGAGGCGGCCCATTCAGGTAGGTGCTTGGAACGTGTTGTCTCTCTTGCAAGATGAGCATCTTATTCTGCTCTCGGGGGAGCTTCGTAAACTCCACATTTCGGTGGCAGCACTCATTGAGATATGCAGACCGGGGAGTGGCCAGATCTCTGTAGGTGGGTACACCTACTTTTAGTCTGGTCAGTCTGATGGCTGCCAAACTCATGGAGTAGCTGTTGCTATAGCAGATCAGTTCCCCTTGATGGTGTCTGATGTCACTCCTTTCACCGAGCATATTATGAGACTCAGGCTAAGGCACTCCTTGGGTGTCTTGTATGTTGTCTCAGTGTATGCTCCAACTCTGGTGAGTAATGTCTCGTTGAGGGAGACATTTTACTTACAACTTCGCTTGGTGGTTGATGGGTGTCCACAAAGTGACACTCTTCTGGTCATGTTTAACTTCAATGCGACCGCTGGCACTGACAGGGCTGGCTATGAGGATTGTGTCGGTCCCTATGGGTCTGGAGACCGGGGTGAAAGTGGTTCCATGTTCCTTGACTTTGTGAAAGGTCAGGAGCTGCAGGTTGCTGGATGCTGGTTCCAACGCCCTGAGCCGCATCGTTGGACTTGGTACTCCAATACTGGTGCTGCGGCAAAGGAGATCGATCACATCCTCATGGGTAGATCCTGGAGGCTCCTGCAAAACTGCAGGGTCTACAGAAATGCTCAGTTTGTGAATTTTGACCACAGAGTTCTTGTTACTACTTTGAAGATTCAGCTTAGATCCAGTAGGCTACCACCTACTAGGACAATGAGGCTGGACTTGGCCGGGCTCCAAGATAAAGCTGTTTCTGATGAGTTTGCATGCAGTTCATATGAGGTGATGTGGGAGACCTTCCGTGATAAGACCCTGAAGATTGCCGAGGGTTGTGCTGGTTGATAAGACCCTGAAGATTGCCGAGGTTTGTGCTGGTTGATAAGACCCTGAAGATTGCCGAGGGTTGTGTTGGTGTTGACAGTGTTCCCAGAAGGAGGTGTTTCATCTCGCAGGGCACCCTGGATATTATCAAGAGGAGTCACAGTGCACGACTTGGTGGCAACTCCAGTCTGTACCAGGAACTGAGGAGGACGGTTGTGAGGGCTCTGAGGGCAGATAAGGAGGCGTTTGTTAGACAAATCTGTGAGCAGGTGACACACCATCTGTGGTCTAGTGACCCATGTTCTGCTTACAGAGCAATCGAAGCATTACGCACATCTGAGTTTGTTACTCAGAGACTTGCAGTCCAGGCAGGTGATGGAATGGTCCTTACGGATGGCACTGCAATTGTGACCCTCTGGGCCGGCTACTTTGAGCAGTTGTTTAAAGCTGACCCTCCAGCTAGGACGTTGGACATCTCTGGGTCCATAATTCTCAAGGTTGATCCTCCAATCAGCTGTGAACCACCCAATCTCACTGAGATTGCACGGGTGGTGAATAAGCTGGAGGTAGGGAAGGCCACTGGGATCTGTGATATCTGGGGTGAACTTCTCCAGGCTGGTGGTAAGGCTGTACTCCTGGGATTGCAGGCAATCTTTGCTTCCATTTGGGAGTCAGGCGTCATCCCAACTGACTGGAAAATGGGACTTGTAGTGTCTACCTGGAAAGGGAAGGGTGATCGTCTGGATTGTGGCAACTACAGGGGGTCAACACTGCTGTCTGTGCTGGGCAAGGTCCTTGCTAGGGTCATCCATAACAGTATCTGTGATCACTTACTCACCTGTCAGCCACCGGAGCAGTCTGGTTTTACGCCTAAGAAGTCTACCATCGATCGTATTCTTGCACTGAGGGTTCTCATCGAGCGCTTTGCAGCTTTTGTCGATTTTCGTAAAGCTATTGACTCGGTTGATCAAGTTAACCTGTGGGACATCCTGAGACTTCGCAGGATCCCCCTGAAGTTGCTGGATGTCATGGTGGGCCTGTACACTGGTACTGTGAGTGAGTGGAGGGAGAACCTCCATGTTCTTCCCAGTTAATTCTGGGGTTCATCAGGGTGTGTTCTTGCTCCTACTCTGTTCAAAGCTTGTATGGACTGGATGTTGAGCAAGGTCGTGGGGTCCAGTGGCTGTCTGTTGATGAAGAAAGATTTACTGATCTTGACTTTACCGAATTTGCTGTGATCTTAGTGGAGTCAGTGGAGGTTCTGTTCGGACCTCTCGAGAAACTGAGCAAGGAGTCTGAGTGTCTGGGATTGCGGGTGTCCTGGATAAAGATCCAAGCATTTAATGACTTCTTAGGCACAGTAATCAATAGTGTGTCTGTTTGTGGGGAGAACGTCAACCTTGCTGAGAGATTTACTTACCTTGGCAGCAACATTCATGTCTCTTCCTAGGATTGGGAGAGTATGGCGGTGGTGGTGGGGGGGTCATGATGTCACTGGAAAGGGATATGTGGCACTCCCGATATCTTTGCAAAAGGACAAAGGTCCAAGTTTTTAGAGTCCTGGTGCTCCCTGTCTTTCTGTATGGCTGTGAGACATGGACGTTATCCAGTGAGCTAAGATGAAGACTGGACTCCTTCGGTACTGTGTCTTTTCGGAGAATCCTTGGGTACCGCTGGTTTGACTGTGTCAAACGAACGGTTGCTGGAGGAGTCCTGAATGAGGCACATTACCTGCATTTTGAGGGAACGTCAGTTGCGGCACTATGGCCATGTGGCGCGTTTCCCTGAGGGTGATCTGGCTTGCAGGATCCTCATTGCTGAGAACCCGAGTGGGTGGACCAGGCCGAGGGGACGCCCATGTAACACCTGGCTGCAGCAGATGCATGGCCATTTCCGGAGTATGGAACTGGACCGTGTGTCTGCCTGGAAGGTTGCCAGCCAGGATTCTGAGGAATTTCGCCGTGTGGTAGGTGTGGCAACACGCTGCATCAGCACATGCTCCCAACCTGACCTATCCTGACCTGTAGACACAGTGGATGTAACGCTGAACCCTATTCATACTCACAGCGTCTTGAATCCCATCTGCACCTGTCAGAAAGGGTTATTGGCACTAGGTCAGGTGATATGCAGCCATCAAGGGCATTTGACAGACATCATTGGCAAGTGGCCTGGGAGCATGATGCTTATATCTGGTCCAGCTTTGGAGTGTGGCAAAGGATGGTGCATTTGCTGGTGGCTATTTATTTGGAGAAATCCAGCACCCTCTTAGCAACTTAATAAGTTGTTTTAATGCTTCTTAAAGTGTTACTTAATTTTCCTATTGCTGTTCACCATTGCTCACATTTTGAGTCCATTTTTATATTTTCAGCAAATAGGTTATTTTATTTTGCTTGCTTTGGTGTGTGTTCGATCGCTTGCTGGAAACGCACTATAGAGCAGGTGTCATGGCTCTCAATTGAACCTATACTTACTGTATCACTGTAACTTCCGTCTTCGAAGGTAATGAAAATCGCGTTTGCGGTGCTTTAGGTTCCTTGCCGCTTGCCGTAGTTCATTATCCATCATGGCGAGGCCGCAGGATGTCCACGTAGGAATATGTGGACAGGAAATTATCAAATATGACTTGGAATTAAAAGCTCTCATTCAGGTCTGAATGCACCGACACTGTACTTGTATCAACACACCTAATCTGAATCATTGCTGCTCAGTGTCTTTTCTCTTTTATAATTTGTTGATTATTTAAAAAGGTCGGTCTCAGCGTCAGTAGCCGGTGTTAGCGGCTAACGTTAGCTTGATGCATGACGTGCTTCAGCCGGTTAGGGGTGTTTAGTGGCCACCGCGATGGATTGATCATAACAGGGTGGCAGCATCAGTTAGGCTGCGGCTCACACTGCTTACAATTACAATTACATCATTTAACTAACGTAACTAGTCATTCAGTGTTTTGCCCGATATCTGTAACCCGCTGAGTGTTTCATACGACTTTTATTTTAGGATATTGGCAAGTGCTCGGGGCAAAGCGAGTTGATGGATCTCAACTGCAAAGTAAAAGAAACATTTAATCAACTTCGACAGCGCATTCAGGTGAGGAGACGTTTCAGACCGAATCTGAAGGAGTATGTCAGGTACAGTACAGCATTACGTCTCTTTTACAGGATATGGAGCACATGGCGAAGGAACAAGACAAGGAGTCCGACGTGCTGGCTGTACTGAATGAAACGGAACGCCATCGCAAGCAGATGTTAAGGTGAAGAGATTGCAGCCAGCGGGGCTAAATGTGCCGCTGTTTACGGGTTGTGAGTTTGAAGTCTATTATTGCACTGTGCCTAATACAGGACGAGTTTCCTTGGACCTATATAGTATTTAACACAGTTCTATGTGGAGTGTAGAAGCATTTGAATCATGAAAGCTACCCAGCGGTCCGATAGAGTGACCGCTTGTCACAAGCTGTCATTAAACCACTGTTCACAGGGGATCGTTATCACAAACCGATCATTTACCATACTCACATAAAACGTGATTTTCACCGATGTTTGTGCGACAGGGGTATTAAGGATTAATATTTCCTGGCAAATACATTATGGTGACAGTAAACAAATGATGAATATAATGATTGGAGTTGTGAAGATGATTTTATTTCTATATGAGTACTGACTTTGTCTGTGTAGTTATGTAACCATTGTGGATATCTTCAACGTATATTTTTGCACGGTTTTACAGTAACCAGACAGCATGGAGAAAAGCCAACCTTGCCTGCAAGTTGTCCATCGATAACATCGAAAAGGATGAGTTGTTTCAGGGTGGAGATGCCTCAGTGAGACAGAGGTGAGCAGTGATGCTGCACTTCTATGCCTCACGTTAAAATTAGCGTGTTGTTCTGTGATTTTATGGGCCTGGATTTTTGGCTTTGTGTTCTGAATCCCATCTGAAGTAGGTTTAATGCATCTTGTGGCTAAATGTGTTACCATCGGGTCAGTAGGTCCATATTGGAATTAAGGGTGTGGTCTGTCTGCTGTGATGCAGTGGTCTGTGTGTCAGTCATCCTCGTCTTAACCTTTCTACACTGGAAATGCTTCCCTTTCCCAACCTTGATCTGTCTTTCTGTGCATAGTTCTGTGTCCTAGAGGCTATAACCTGCATGCATTCACTTAATATGCTTTATAAACAGCTAGGGCTTAAATTATTTATCCTTGCATGCTGTTTTTGTTCTGCATTACATTATTTTCCTTGCATAACTTACTTTGCATTTGTGAGCAAAAAATTTCTGAATGACAATTCAAGAGCTCTGCATAAACAGCTTAATATGGATTGAGGCACATGGGCAGAAAGGACACTGGCAGGTGGGCCAGCGTGTGATTGGCTCTGTCTCCCACCAATCAGAAAGACAACTAAAGAGAGCCTTGCCCAGACCACCAGTGACATCACGGAGAGCCTCATGAATATCAGCCGAATGATGTCACAGCAGGTGCAGCAAAGCGAGGAGACCATGAGCTCACTGGGTGAGTGGGGCCCTCTAGAGGGTCTGGGGAGAAAACCAGGGGCAAACTTTGTCTGGCGTTGCCCATTGTACATAAGGGTGTGAAGGACTACGCTGTGTCTTAGGCTAGTGTATGCTGGGAAAACCAGCACACTGCTTTCCAGCACTGCATCCTGTCCCTGCACACCTGACACACTGTGCCGCTAACACTGATAGCGGGCAATTCCATACAAAGGTCCATCTGAAGTCACATCCGCAGTGCTGATAAAATCCTATGTGTGTCTCACAAAGTTAATATGAATTTTGAGGATTTCTCTATACTCGGTTGCACGAAAAGATATACAGACTGACTCATTGATAAGAAGCTTGTCCTGCTCTGAGGCATTTTGTTTGCCAACATGAGTCTAAATGTCACATCCATAACCTGCAATTGCCATGATAGTTCTATTGTAAACATTCTGTTGTGTTGTGATGGCAGCCTTTCGGTCCCAGTGGGCTGCTTTGCGCCTTACTGGCCAGTTAGCTGTGCTTCCGCGTGCATACTGGGAGACGGAGCAGTACAGCTTGTCATACTTTTCTTCTCTGTAGCCACGTCTTCGAGAACGGTGCTGGAAACACACGAAGAGTTTAAGGCCATGACAGGAACCATACAGTTGGGGAGGAAACTCATCACAAAGTACAACCGGCGGGAGCTGACAGACAAGCTGCTGATATTGCTTGCTCTGGCCCTGTTTCTGGCCACCGTCCTGTACATTCTGAAGAAAAGGCTGTTCCCCTTCCTTTAGCCGGCGTAAACGCAAACACAGCCGAACCGAGGCCTTTCACACAGTCAGACTTTCCACAAAAAAGTCCGGAGGACGTGTCCTGTTTAGGTGGAGTGCCATAGACAGTGAGGGGTTTTTGTTGCAGGTCTGTTAACATCGTCTTGGTGTGGCCAGTGTCATGAGACACAGGCAGCTTCACCCCGGACTGGCGTCTTCTGCGTTGTTAATGTAATTAGCTTCCACCACAAAAGTTATGAATGGATGTTAATTTGTAAAGTTGTTACTCTCCTTCCACACCCATAATTACCGTCATCCTTTTTGAACATTGTTCACGCTGGGTGTCATGGTAGGTATGATTTTTGTCATGTACGCTGTACTAGGAATACATACATGAAGAAGCGTCCCACTCTGAGAGAGAACGCACCTTATTGTGTATGTCAGCTTAAACATTCAGTGATAGTAATTCTTGTATTTGACTCTGGTGAAGAGCAGCAGCAGTTAATGGTTGTGGATATTTTACGCCACACCTCTCTGTAGTAATTGTATTTATAATTTTAATAACTGACAGGCTCTCACATGTACATGGTATAAATAAAGTAACTTATTTTTATGTCGTGGTACATGGTGAATTGTGTTGGCGTCTGCAGTTTTGCCTGAGATTGTTGGACACGCACATCGTGACAGTTACCCTGTGCTCTCCAGACAATGGTGTTTTATTCGGGAAGATTAACTGGGAATGTGCCTGGGCATCCCGGGATGTGGGAGGCGGGGTTTACGTGCCACATAAAGGCGCTGTGCAGTCGTTTGCCAAACTCACAGTCACAGCACTAATGGAGAAGTGTGAAGAATCTCATAATTAAAAAATGATAGGTGGAGGGGCATTGTATCTGTTTTTCGTTGTCCTTGTCTTGTCTTGGGCAGAAAAGAATATGGCTGACAGTTTGGGGGGGGCTGGTTGGCAGTAATCACCTTACTGATGATAACGAAGCATGCCGCCATTGCCGCCTTGTCTTTCCTCTGATAAGACCCGGAAAGGCAGATTTTTCCCCGCCTATTGCTTTCGGTCGGTCGAGCAGGGTGTGTATTTTTAGGGTGCTCCGGCCTTATCAGGCCTGTTCTTTTCCCTGCCCTGGGCCAGTAGTTCGGCAGCGCACCATCATGACCTTCGTCTCTGCCTTGCTGTGTTTCTGTGCGCGTGTCGGCGACGGGGCATTCGGGGGCGTTCGCGTGCCTTGGAGCCCCGTAACCGTTTTGCGCAGTGGATGCCCCCTACATCGTCTGCAAAGCAGTCCCATCTTTCTGTGATATGCTGTAATGTTATTTGCGGACAGGAAAGGCACAGAGATAAAGATGCCCGTATAAAGTTTTGACACGCAGGTCCCACTGTCTTTCTGTGCTACAGGTCATCGGACTATATACGGAGATGCTCTTTTCTTTGTTGTTTTTATTTCTGTCCTTGTGATTTACTTAAGAAAAGTTCGATCACCTTCCAATTAACCCTTTAACGTAAATGTAGTTAAGAATTGTATTTCAGTGCTCTGGATCATCCTTATTGCATGAATCCCGGAGTGAAATAACAGGGTTTTGTCAGTTGCGCCTCACTTCATGCGGTAATGTGTTTGAGTTGAGTCTGCCATTCAACACCATCCCGAAAACAAGAGGAACAAATGGAGATGGGTTTGAACTGGTGATTAATGAGTTGATGAAGGCGATTAAACAAATGCATTACCTCATGTTAATGAAGGCGGTAACCGCAGTGCCGATGGACTGGCATAGGAAACTGGGAAAACCTAGAAAAATGACTATGAAGTCCCTGACCTCTGTGAATCTGTGTGATCTTACAGTTTGGGTCGATCAAAGTTTTTCTTTTTTTTGCTATATACAACGAAGCGTGCATTAATTGTTCCTTCCTATGTGTGCGTCATTGTGTTTAAATTTAATACGGATTTCTGATCCTGAAAACTGTTGAAATGACCCCCAGAATCATAATTCGTTAATTCTTTAATTATGAACAGAAACTATCGAGTTGCTAGATGCTAGATTTTGACTTGACGTTTTTTTTAATAAGCGAATGCGTCGAGAGCGATTGTTTTAGGATATGTTTGGTTCTACGTTTCGCTGTTTGTGTTTTTAGATATCTATTTTGAATTCGATTTTTTTTGCTAAATAATTACTAATTTTTTTACAATAATATATATGTATTATATACGTTCTACAATTGTGTGCCACGATGGGAACGTTTACAAATTTAATGGTTGACTTAAACAAAGCTTTTATAAACGTCTTTAAAGATTATTATTATTGCTGTATCCAAAATGGTTTGCTAATGTAATGATCGACCTAAAGATTAAACTTTTTTCGGTGTCATTAAAAACGTGAGAGAGGCTAGCTACTTATTCGCTGTCATGGTGATTCCGAGAACCACAGCTAATAAATATGCAACAAATAATAAACTACAATAATATTAGCAGAAGGGACATTTAGGAATACGTACATCTTAGATTTTTCTATTTTTCCGAATAAACAAAAAGTTTTTAAATTTTTTTATTTATTTTTTTTAAATAAGATTACATGAAGCGTGTTAGACCAAAGACGGCGTTACGTAGCTTTTATACAGCCGAATATGGATGTTTTCGCGGTCCAAACATCCCTGCATAGGAGCTAATAAAAATCGGGTGCAGCGCGTGACAAAATAATGTGACGAATTTTGCAGCCTGGTATGTCACAGTTTGAATGTAAGCTATGAATTCAAATAAAGCACAAAATTAGCTGTTTAATTTGGCATGAAAAGTGCAGAGCGAATTTTAAGCCATTGAACATCTGTCCCTTGATTAAAAATTGAATTTGGATCGTCGGAATGTCTGCTCCGGTCCGCCTACTATCTACCAGTGTTCCAAGATTTTCAGAAAATGTATTGGTGAATATTATTCTCAGACATAATCACATTTTTATGGTTAGTGTAATCTATTGGAAATGTTTTCATTTTGGGCTTAAAAAATAATTCAAAAACCAGAAGTTCTGAATATTGGAGTTAACTCAGTAAGTAGCAACAACAGAGCTATATAATTTTTGAATAAAAATACAAACGTTTTTGTACCCTGAGCTAGATAAACGGATGGAAGACTGGTGGAATTTTGTAATAGTAATAAAATATTAATGACAGCTGCAGCAGGAATAACAACAATAACAAAAAAAATAATAATAATTAATAATAATGTAACAAATACCGAACGACTGCGTACCCTGTAATAAATGATATGTAGGGAAAAAAACAGACCGCTTAATTACGGCAGTCGTTGAAAAGCAGTAATTTTCCAGTAAATTCTCCAGTAGGTCTTGTAGGCCAAGTCAAAATGTTTTACTATAACAAGTAATTAATTATCTTAACTAGAATAGTTCCGATCGCGCTAAACCTCTAGCTATAGCTTTTACGCAGAGAAATAGATAGATAGTAATTTTATCCATTTGGTTAGAAGTAACTTTTTCTTCTCTGTAACCTCATGTTTTGTAGAATGTTACCGCATTCGATTTGATGCGTTTTTCGATTGGTCTCTACTGCGTCTGTAATTCGTAGTATATTTTTGGTGACTGTTCATACTGCCTAATAAATTCATTTAGCACAGTTGTACACGAAGCTAATATTCCCGATTATTGGAGGAAAAAAATGCTTAAAATTGCCTTTAACAAATGAATGTTACTTCAATATTTAAGCTCCGCCACAACAAATTTTCCCGATGAATTATATTATGTTCCCTCTTTTCTATGCATTTTTTTCCCAGAAGAGTGTCGTTTTAGCGAAGTTTCACGTTGTATATTGCTAAATATGAACAATAAGAAATACAAAGAAATCTATAAACAAAACGTCAAACTTTTTTTTTGCTGGAATTGACATACAGAGGGGAAAGCCATACAGTAGGCTAATGTTACAATATAATGTACAATTTTAGCGTATCTTGTTACATTGAGGAGCAAAAATCAAGTGCATCTCCACGATTCATATAGGCTTTTTTTTTCTATTTTATCGTCAAAATAAAAAAAAAAAATAACGTTTCGATAAAGCCGTTCATTAGGTGTTCTGATCATCGTTGGTTGCCAATGCCCTCGTTTACGTACATTCCCCAAGACACTCCTGTCAAAATACAATCATTATAGTTCGTTTTTTTGTAAGAATGAAATAGGGGCTGCGAAGTGGCCGCCACTTAAACCACATCTTTGCATTCGAAATGTATATAAGAATGGTGTGTTTCGTTAAGAAAAATGCTTTTTCTGACTTGTCGTCACCAGGCTCTTATACCATGCAGGGAAGAGACTCCGTTGCTTGACTGGAACTGGGTTTGGACGTTACTGAGCTCAGCCACGCTGATGTTCATGTAGTTACTGCTGCCTGGTGGTGACTGGATGGCCGGCATGGTTCCTGTGGCGTAATTACAGGCGTAGTTTGTGTTGCAACCGGGATTTGGGTAGTTAGCGAAGTGCGGGTACGTGTTGTACGCGTAGTGGTTCATGCCCACGTTGTAGGAAGAACTGTAAGCAGATGTATCACCCACACAGGGCTTTCCGTCCCGAACCAGGACCGGAACCGATATGCGCCTTGGAGGCGGGATGGCCACCATCTCCAGAGTCTGGTCTTGGCGCTGTCTCTTGCACTTGTAACGGCGGTTTTGGAACCATATTTTCACCTGGGTTGACGTGAGTTTAAGCACGCCGGCTAGGTGGTCTCTCTCCGGGGCCGAAAGGTACTTCTGCTGTTTGAAGCGCCTCTCTAGCTCGTAAACCTGCGCCTGAGAGAAGAGCACGCGCGGCTTGCGCCTCTTCCTCTGTCTCGGTCGCTCGGTGTCCTCGGTCTTTAAGTCGTCACTCTGTTCGTCTTGAGAAGGAATTAATGTACAAGTCAGTAAATAATAATAATAATAATAATAATAATAATAATAATAATAATAATAATAATAATAATAATATAATTCATAATTTTTCATGGTGTTACAATTATTCATTATTAATGTTTTAATAGTTACAATAATAATGATAGTAATAATAATGATGGGCTTATTTGTAATCAAACTTAAAACTTAAGCTCTACTTATTAAACAAACGATATTGTCTTTATATACATGCAAATGTTATATTTCAGTTTTTATGCAGCTGCAGGCAACATTGCAGGATTTGTCCGAACATTTTTAGTCGTTATCTATATTACTTTCTGGGTTCCCGTCTTCGGACCGAGAAACCTGGAACGACACATATATGCCTGAATATCCATCCATCCATCCATCAATGTTCTATATCCGCTTGTCAGCTACTTATAATAGCTGACAGTTTTAAAGCTCTGAATTACGGAGTTTTTCAAGATGTGTAAAGAACTCGTTTTTGGGACAATACATATAAAAGTCTTTCTAGAAAGGCAAAAGTTTCCATGCGTTTAGCCATGTTCTGTTATTTATTAATAAAGCCGTCAAGCAAAACGAAATTAAAATATTTTTTATAAAGGTCACCAATAATTACAAAATTATCCTCAGTGACATCGGTTTATTGTTGACAATCACAAATTAAGATTCCTCCTTCACCTTTTCTTTCCTTTTCCTCTAATATGTTGTCCGCCCGTGCCTCTTTGATGATGTCCATATCCAGGAAATTCTTTCCATAAAAGGTAGCAGTGAAGTTAAGAGAAGAGTTTTTGCTGCCCTTAAGATCGGGCACGTCTTCGCTGAACACGGAGGCCCCGGTCTGCATCTCCGTCAGAGGCTCTTGTTTGAACTTCGCCAACATACATGACGAAGTCGGGACCGCGCTCTCTAGCCGTGGTGATATTTCCAAAGATGACATCTCGTCTTGGTTTTGCTCCAGATTCAATATATCCCTTACTGAGAAAGGAGTGGACGTTAGGGAGCTGGGGAACATGACCAGTAAACACTTATTTAGTTTTCCCGACAACAAATTGATGAAGCTGTCACGAGGGTTACCCCTCCCCGAAAATTCACCAAACTGAAGCGCTCTCTAGTGCGACAAGGAGGCTCTTGAGAAAAGTGTTCATCTTCACTATAAACCCTGTTTCTGACTTGTGAGGGTCTAGGGTTGCGGTTACGTACAGGCGGCGGAAAGGAGGGGCTTCCAGATCCAGCTAAAAAAGTGTAATAGCCCTCCATTGGCTGCTGTGGTACCTGTGACGTTAACTGTTTATAATGTCAGGTAACCTTAAATGTCCATGCATAAAAATGCCTTGCAAATACAAGCAGTATAAAATTCAGGTTTTCATAAAATAACGCTGACCCCGGCGTTTGGAGACTGTCAGTGATTTCTGACACGTTTTCAGGAACTTAATTTGTTACATGTTGCGTTCGTCCTTGCAGAATAAGGTGAAAAGCACAAAGCATCAGTTCATAGTCGGGCCAAATGTGAAACCCAATTATTGCAATTATGTAAATAGTTCTTTGTCACCAAAGTAGCAAACCATTTGCATATTGGAAAACACGGGCTACTGAGGAAAATCAACTGCGCTGGATTAAAATATGCTGATGCAGTGTGTTTGAAGGCAAACTTA
This sequence comes from Hippopotamyrus pictus, assembly GCA_026781145.1. Lineage (NCBI taxonomy): Eukaryota > Metazoa > Chordata > Actinopteri > Osteoglossiformes > Mormyridae > Hippopotamyrus > Hippopotamyrus pictus. The sequence continues at coordinate 5,282,641 of JAODLC010000002.1, forward strand.
CCAACTCCGACGCTAAAACACGAAAATCCAACACTTCTTCCTTAAGACCATCTTCGTCAGGTTTCTGCTATGCATGGAGAATGAATGGGTGAACTGCAGTGGACCTGAACTAAAACTATTTTAGGGAAGAAAGCCGGCAGTACGTTTTAAAGTTTGGGTTTTTTTCCGGGAAATGCAACAGAAAGCGGTGGGAGAAACGGGAGATTCGCAAGGAGCTTTGGCGCTGCGCTGGAACCTGAAACCAGAACTAAGACAACCGCCGCCTGATGAATGATCCGGGTGCCGCTGCTCTCCTTATCAAAATGTGATAACTGGTTACAGAAAACCACCAAAGCTTGAGAACTGAGAAAGCCTAAGCACCACGCGCCTACGTCCATCCATCCATCTATGCATCCATCCACCTTCCGACCGCTTATCCTGGTCAGGGTTTGCTGGGATACCACAGAATTTTTAGTAGAGACTAATTATTACATTTCCACTGTTCCGCCTAAGTATAAAGGTCTGCCTATGAATCTCTTCAAAATGGAAAACGCCGGAACAGCTAGTTTACACACCATTTGTGAAATAAGAACTAATCTTTATTATATTAATATAGGAAAAAGATTCAGACACCCAGTGTCCCACCACACCCCAAGAGTTCTTTGCTGAATTAAATTCTCTCAAGTTAAATACCTCGCTAATTTGATGCGTTCAGATTCCTTGCTTATCATTGCTAAAATTCATGCTCGTTTGATTAGTTTAGTTCTACACAAAACGTCACGGACAAATATTTGAAATATACATAGTTTCCTTGCCGAGCACTTTCTTTGTCTTTAATTTGGTTATTTAAAAGTATCCCGCGACTGAGTCTAGCATTGAGCAATATCTAAATTCAGAAGTGAACTAAGCTAACATTACAAGTGTCATTAATGCGTGTGGAGACGGTTATAGGAGGCAGACGGTATTATCGTTAGTTTTATCTCTAACAATATATCACGTTTAATACTGTAGTGGAGTAAATGGCCCTTTTGTCCCTGCCCCAGGGTCGGTGTTTATAGTTTTAAAGAATATTTCTGCCCTGTAGCACTGGGACGAATCTCGCTGATGAATGAACGCCAGCACTTTTAGGAAGAGCGAGTCAACACGCCGGGCCCAGCGCAGCAATAATTGGTGAAATAAAGTAAACATGAAGTAGGGCGTATGGAAACTGTTTTTTGTCAAGATGATTAATAGAGGTGATTTCTTCCCTTTTCCCCTTCCGTGTATCTACAGACTGTAGCATCCTCCTGTGATTTCCAAATATTTGAGTGACTTGTAACAGCTGAAAATATTAATCGATTTAGATAGCCATTATGCAACAGATTCTTCAGTTTACTCAGAAGCCCGTTTTCTGTGTTTATTCAAAAACATTACAACAATGTTAAAACAGTGAAAGGCCGAAAATTTGTTGAAGCATTTAAAATATAGTTATATGCTGATTTTGGTATACCTTTGTATATGTGTTTATGATTTTAGTCTGTACGGCACATCGATAGGTGATTAATTATAAATTATTAATATATTATTTGTAAAACATTAGAGACCGGGATTTTTTTTTGTTTAGTTTACATCGCGACAGCGACAACACCTCCGGTAACAGCTAATTGAAACAAATTAAAGTTTTAAAAATCCATCATTCCATTCATCTTCAGACATTAAAAAAATAACACATGTTCAAAAATAACATCAGTGAATAAGGAACAAAAGAAACTATGAGTCCCGCGTACATGAGCACCCTGTATGAATTACATGGCAGCAATTATTTTAAATAGAGTTTTAACATGGCGACATTACATACGAATTTTATACGAAATATTATTGGGAAGTGACATTGACGGATCAGGTCCCTCGTCTTTCTGCAGCACATTTCCAAAGCAGATAAAGAGATGGATAAGGATTCTTAAAAACTTCCTGTCGGACGACTTGTTGTGGATATTATCGGGCGAGTGACCAAAATGGGCCGAGGTATGTTATCTGGGTTCGTCTACACCCGTTCCTGCTGCTGAGCATCCCGGCCAGGCGCCTCAGACCTAAGACTGGCGTCGCCCCCGCCCGCTCCCCCCGGGCCCTGTCAATCATCTGCTCCCAGCGCGAGCGCCGCTTTACACCTTCCTAATGGATACTAATTAGAGCGGCCCGATATAGAACAGGGCTTGTAGAAATTAATCGCCATTTTACAAATGCCAAGTTTACAGTTTTCTCTCCTAATCCGCTACACGGCCTGCATGTCATGTAGCTTGTTTATTTTTCCATTGAAAACTTATAGAATTTAATTGCTCTTTATAGTCCTATCGAAATTATTATGTAGGCATTTTAAATAGGGATTTTTTCAGGTTTGTCTCAAGTCGACAAACAGGATTTCTTAGGGTTGCGATGCATTACGCGCTATGCAGAAAATTAACGAATTTCGTCTGTGGTTTATGCACAATTTATGTAAAACTGACGTAGTTAAATTTAACAGGTTTAAATTTAAAATTTGACGCACAGGGTATTGATTAAATATATTTAGGTTAAGTTTAGGGAAATAAAATATTGTGTAGAACATTTGCATGGATTTTTTATCGGACAACGTTAATCTCTGGGCTAAGAAAATATTAAAATTCTGGTTATCGCTAAATTAGATAAAGTATAGATAAAGTGATAATACATCGTTGCGTGTATAATTAAGTACGAAGTTAAAGAGCTAACGCTCTTCTCAGGTAGCTGAAGAAGCTAAACGATTTATTAAGCTACTTAAAACCCGCCATTTAAAATGCTTATGGGGATGTGCATGTACTTTGCATGTATGCATGTAGTCTATACCATAAATACGTCTTTAAAATTAAACCTATTTCAGCTACAAAATATTAGTGTGGAAGTTGTGTGGAAATCCTTAATGTAAACTAATCTTTATTGTTTATATAGCCTATTGATTTTACCCTGTTTTAATAAACATTCCAAATTACTTTTGTTTTTACCTCTGATTAAAATACTAGAGCTAAATGTCATTTTTACGTAGGTCTATATGTAGTATTTGTGTTAATGTCCTGTCACTGTTTCTAAAATGGCGGTAATAAGTCGATCTTTTAAAATTACATCAAATCAATGCCTAATAATAAAACATTAAGATCGAACAAGCGTAGCATAGCCTACATAATGCTTTTATAATACATTTGTGTATGTTCACCTTCTTCCACTTGAGTATAAATAAAATATTTTAATCGGTTAGCCTTATTTATTTTACAGTAGGTGCGTTCAAACGATTGCTTCCACTTTCATTTTTTTGCCTTGTCTGTAAAGTCCAAGGACACATTGTGCTGCCCCGCTTCAGTCTCCTTGCCAGATGTCCGTCTCCCACTTCAGACATAAATTACTTCATGGAATAATATGCAACCCGGGTAATATTACGCTGCACGGGAATATTTATGGAAATTCACAGTGGCCAAGAGAGTCCTATCTAAAATGCCGACCATTTTTCCTTTCATCATCAGTCCTCCGGGAAAACTGACCTAGTTAAAAGCGACATCAATCCGAAGCCGAATTACGGACGCCCAGCGGAATTGCATGACCACATATTGTCCTGTATGTTTCTGTTGTGGTCAACGCGACAGTCATAAGGATCACCCGACCACAACCGCTCTCTCTCACACTGTCCAGTGCTCAGTTTCATCCACGATTCAGCTGTTTATATAGCCATATTTTTGCGACTAAAACGTATCTGTGCACTGCTTGATCGCTCCGTCTCGAATAGGTATTTTTAATTCAGTTTTCCCAGTCTTACTATTTTGGGATTTAAAAAAAAAAAAAATTCGATTTAACACAGAAATCTGCTGTTACTATCTGAAAAACCCTTCATAACAACCCACTCGTAAAAGTACACTCGTTAAAAATAAAATAAAATGTTTTTCTTCCGCTCTCATTGCCATAGGGATTGTTATACAATGGTAGGCTGCCACCTCGTGGTTAGTATTATAACTACAGCACAACGCTTTATTCGGGGTCGTTTTACTCAGATTTACAATCACAGACCGCGCTCTCAAATGATTACTTCGTCGCTTTTGTTATAATACGTGACGTATGCTGCTTTATCCTGGGATATAAATTTATGCAGATTAAGTGACGTCTAGAGAACCCACGTGTGCACATCTACGCTTATTAACGTCAGTGCCTCCTGTCGCGGTACGTTTTTCCCATGTTATTCTGATTGTAGTTCGAGCCAATTATACAGTATTTGGATTATACATCGGGGTGTATATTGTTATACAAAATTTGGATGATGTTTTTAGGAAGTATTTGCAAAATAAATTTGACAGATGCTAATATTAAACAATAAAATTCATTTTATTATTACAATAAAATATTATTGTAATTAGCAGAAGTGTAAATAGGTCGAGGTCTTTAATTTAAGATTTCTTTGTCATTCGCGCTGGCTACGAAATTCGTAGAAATGCCAAATCAGTCCGTTTTACAGGACAGAGCCGGGCATTTCCTATAGGCCTATGTTTACAAGCTTTGCTGGTGTAAAGGGATGTAATCGGAATTTAGTCTATTGTAATTTATTATTATAATACCACGTATTAAAGGTTTTTTACTTTAAATCCATGGCACATAAACGATAACAGTTTCACTAGTATAATAGTTAATGCCACAGTTGTATTTGCTTTAATTTCCTCTTTTCACGGTTCAGTACTTGAAGGTTTAATCGATATACAATTAACGTATAAATGTTACGTACACCGAATAAGCGTTTTTTTTTTTTTTAAAGTGACACGTATAACAAAATTAAATTCTAAACTTTCTGTTTATTATTTGAGCTATAAGGCAGCTCAACATTGTGTTTACGCCAGTGACTGTTGCTGTTCCTAGTTACTGTCGGTAGAACTGGCGGATATTTACTGTGGTACATTGTATTTTTACTCAAAACAATTCACGTATTACCTGTTGTATTTAGCTCTTCGTTTTACTGGAGCAGTTAAGTGCCTAAATCAGCGATACTAGAACAGCGTCCCCTGGTGACTAAAGTTTAAAATTTCAAATAGCTCTTCTGTAGCTGTAGCCAACCAGCCAAACAGCTGCAGCTCTAGTTTCCAAATAAAGAAAGTGAACGTCTGTTCATGCAGGTGCTTCCACTACTCACAAGAACTTCTGCTTGCATACCATGGAGAGCCTCATACCATTTTATTTTATAGTTTTATTTTTAATCCTACTTGAGAGATCTATAAGGAGCCTTACGTGTGTGGCAGGGGTCTTGGTGATGTACTGTGTGCACACTCAAGTGTAACCTGTGTTCCCATTTGCAGGTGGTCTCTTTCCTGCTCATGTTTACCAGCTGCCTTCCCTAAGCTCTGTCTAACCCCTCTCCCACCTTGGTATAGCGGCTGAGAGAAGGACGGGGATCCTTTTCCGATGCCTTAGGCACAGCTCATCCCAGAGTGCCGTGGGTCTGGCAGCAGGTCTGATTCAGCTTCGCAGCGGCTGAGTGGTGAGGGATCATGTTGCATCAAGGTGAAACACAGATCAAACTTCAAACTGCCCTTAAAACAATAAGCAAATATTCTGTGCAAACAGGTATAATCAAAATTCCAAGGATGATGTTTGAGCAATTTCTCTTGAATGTTTTATAGAAAAACCTTGTTTCTGTTCAGTTAATGGCTGTCGGAGAGTCTTATGGTAAATAGCTTTATGTTATGTCAAGGGTGAGATGAGCTGGGTCTGGACATCTAATGGAACTTAACTACGAGGGTTAGCAGATGGGAAAGAAACTCATCAGCATGGAGATACAGCAGAGTGGGAAAATTGAGGGTGAAACATTTTATTGGTCTGGAAACATCTGGCAGCAATTTGATTTTCCACAGTGATTACAAATGGATTATTTTGTATTTTTTTGCAATCGTGTCACCTGACATATTAATCAGAAATTCTTGAGAATATATTTGTCAACCTTAAGACTTTCTCTAACCGCGTCAGTATGCTAAAGCAGGCTTCCCCAGTTCCGGTTCTGGGGGGTCAGTCTGCACCACGGTTTGCTGATTTCCCTGCTCAAACACACCTGCCAAACCTGGGCTGCTGAGCTGAATACGGTTTAATCTGTCAACAGTGGTGCAGACTGACCTCCCAGGACTGGAGCTGGGGAAGCCTGCACTAAATGGATGTGATGTCAGTTTGTGGGGTGAATCCTAGAGCAGTCATAGCTGTTTAAGTGGCTTAATGAATAATGTAAATAGTGAGAGCGACGGTCAGCCCCCCCTGGGACCGTTGTGAAGAAAAAAAAAAGCACCAAACTCTCCCTCTGCCTCCCTGTAGCACCAAACTCTCCCTCTGCCTCCCTGTAGCACCAAACTCTCCCTCTGCCTCCCTGTAGCACCAAACTCTCCCTCTGCCTCCCTGTAGCACCAAACTCTCCCTCT
>JAODLC010000002.1:5290576-5305009 GCA_026781145.1 Hippopotamyrus pictus
GGAACCGGACGGCTCCAGACTTGCCTGCAGTGCCTCACAAGTTTAGTCTACAGCCTCAGCTGGCTCCTGTTTGGCTTCTTACATATCCTACAATTAAAGTAAAATCTGTTTGGAAGGTCAGCGTTCAGTAAGGCCGTAAAATGCGTGGGCTTTCATCTGGCTCTTAAAGAAGGAGGAACAGTTAACATTGCAGCAGTAAGTGGATTGATCTGTCCAGAAACAAATTATACAGCTAAATAAACATATTATATCTCTATAATGTGTTATATTCAATGGCCACTTTATTTGGTGCATCTATCCGGTACCATGCAAGACCCACCTTTGCCTCCAGAATTGCTTGTGTGCTCACCGAAGCCTTTCTGCACAACACTGTAGTAGTGAGCTGTTTTTTTTGCACATGTGGCCTTCACACTGGGTTTCACCATTCCGCTGTGTTTCAGACATGGACGAAGTGCCCAGGCAGAGACGAGCAGAGACCATAGGCCGAAACTCGCCGGCAGCGAGAGCCGGACACTCACAGGAAAACAGCTATTCACTGTAAAATATCACCCCAAAATCACCACACTCAGCCTGTGACCCAGTGTCTGTAATACTGTGTCCCACGAACTTCACAAAGCTGGGGCTTAGGCAGAGATGCCCTTTGGAGGCCACTTGTGTCCAAGGCCAGCATGTGAAGCCATATAACCTGGTGCAAGGAACATAATACACTTACATCATTAATCAAATGTGATTTATAAGCTCCGGGAGGAAGCCTAAGGCCTTTCATGTCCTCCTAATCATCGAATTTCTGCACGGTTATGCCTCTGTGGAAAGCGCAGAGCAGGAGACTGATTTCTGCCATCTTCATCCCTCAGAGACATGGTGCCTTTTCTTGAATATTCCACTGTTCAGAACGTCTGTGACAGAATCCCCAGAAGGAATGAAGTGAGGCCCTATGCCGTATTGCACCTGTCCTTCAGATTTTTAGGTGTTTCTGTTGTTTCACCCACCCCCTATATTCCTCTGTGTTTATTCCGATGACGGGAGTATTTAAAAACCTAAAGTTAAAAATGTATATGCCTCTTTTTCAATAGATCTATGAAAATCTAAAGCTCTAAAGCAACTTGATATCATTATGACTGTTTTATATAAAATTCAACAAAGGTGTACATTACCATAGGTGTTAAATGAAACAGAGAAATTACAGCCACTCCACCATAATTCTTTTGTGATTTAATTATTCGCTATTTAAATTTACACAATCAAGATGGATACAGCTGCAGTTTTAATTGAAATAACCAGTAGAGGGCAGTAAACCTCCAAAGTAGTACGTCTAATATAGATGTTGGTGTGTTGCAGGACTAGAAAGATCAGTTACATCCTCGTGATTTGGCTACAGAAACTAGACTCAGGTTGATGTTACTGTGATTTGCCGGGGATGCCGTGGCCATGTCGAAATGGCAGGTGTCAGGTAAGCGGAAGCCTTCTCTGTATTTCCGCTGAGCTGCTTAGGATGCTGTATGAAATGTGCAGGGGCATGTTAGATCTCACATGGAGCTGATCCCGTCCTGTGGGTCTCAGGACTTTAAATCTGAAGGTCAGGATCAAAGTCACCAGCTCAGACGGGGTCGTTTGCCCCGACTGGTGACTGATGGCAGTTTGCGCCCCACCGTTTCCGTTAAATGTCATTATAATAATGATGGAAAGTAGGGCTGTCATTAATAACCTCAGATGTCACAGCAGTCTCCTCCAGCCTGTCGATGCGTACCAAAGCACCTTCAGTTCAGCGTGTTCTGTACTCATTTAAATGGCTTTTAGGGGCGAAATGCATATTTTTGCAGGTACCGGTAGGCAGCGGGGGATTACGTTTAAATGGTCGGCCCAGGACTGGGTCTCGGCAGTGTGCATGTTCGACAAATTTCTCTTAAAAAAAGGAAGCAGCGGCTGCCCGTGTAAACAGGCGGCTGCCAGCGCTATGTGGCGCGTCTGACACTGGGCTCCCCGGACCCCTGCCCGTTTACTGCACCGGCTGCAGCTGGATCTTACTCAAATTTTCCTTTGCTTTATCGCTTTACATTTTTCGCCGATGTCTGAGAATAAACCGGAGTAAACCGACGTGAAAATGAGCGCAGCTCGTTATTAACTTGTTCTGCCTTTTGGACTGAGCCGATCTTAACTCTTAAAATGAGTCTGGCTCCCAGCCTGTAACTACTGAAGCCGTGTTTTTAAAATAGAGCTGGCGCTCTGGAAAAAGCCCAGCTCTGCGGTTAGATCACCCACAACTTTGCCGCAGTAAATTAAGCACCTTTCAGAATAGAGTGATTGTACAATGAGGCCGCCGTCAAATTGGTGTCCGCCGGGGGCGTGGTGCCTTCCGCAGGGAGACCGTTCGAGCCGCGGCCCATAAAAGCTGTTTATTTTCGCCTTCTGACATGTTCTGGGCCCCGGCCTGAAGGGCTTGTTACGGCTCGGTGGTCCGACGTCACACGGAGAAGCTTCGGCCCCCTCTCGCTGGGACACCGCTGGGCCACCTCTGTGTCCTGTGGCGGTGACGCAAAGAGGCGGGGTCATGTGATACACCCTGACAGCTTTATGGGTCTCCCTCGAGTACCTAGTCCGCGTGAGCTGAGTGTCCAGGAGAACTGCTCCTGCACAGAATTGTTGTTTTAAGATCTAAGACTTGTACTTTTTTTTTTTTTTTTGATTGTTGCATTTGCCGGCCCTGCCCTATAACCGTCTCCTCTGGAATGCCACAATCTCGCGGCTGCATTGGAAATGTGACCTCAGCTCGCTGCCGTCCCCGTGGCTTTGGCCTGCTGTGGCTGCTGTAGGTACTGTATCCATGGTGATGGGATGGGGTCACCGCTTTGTGGGTACCCAGGGCCCTCACGCCTGTCGCCGCGGTGTGTGCCACCCGTGACAGATGTGAAAGGGATCCAGATTCTGCAGCTGGACAGTCTTAGCATAATGAAAGGCCACATGAAACTTATTAGCCTCATCGCAAAGACAGGGCTGTTACCCTGAACGTGCTGGCTGGCACTGACGGGGGCCTTTTCAGGTAAAAACCCCAAGGAGCTCCTGATAGATAAACGGTGAAGTTTTAAAGATGCCACTGTAATGAAAGGGGAAGATTTACTGTCACAAGAGTCTGGTATGATACATAAATATATATTTATGTACTTAGTCACACACAGACGCATACATATACACACAGAAGGAGTGATATGGAGTGGCTAAAATGAATTTATGATGTATGTATGTATAACATGAAAACAAATGCATATATTGTTGTCTTGAATATTATACAATGAATTGAATAGACAGGATGAAACAAAAAAAAAAAACCGTTCACAGAGTTTTCATGTACAAAATATGCCCACATAGTGCAGACCTTAATCATACATTGCCAAGGCACATTTTTGCTGACTTTATGTCTGAACAGTTGTAATGTGCTCACAGATTCATTTTTGCATGTGAACAACTGGCCGTAGATCTTCCAAATGCACTAGAAGAGCCAGTCCAGTAAACACAAGGTACAGAGGAGAACATACAGGTACAAGGTGTAGATCCAGATTAATGGATAGCAGACCGAAGCCCCATTATTTATCATGTGGGTGTGAACACCCAGGTCACAGGGCAGTCTGCACGTCAACTGAATAATGCTCAGCACAACCAGCTAGGAGGTGCCCAATGCAGACCCTGTGGGCAGAACGGGCATATGCTGAAAAGAATACGGGGGCCGGTTGGTCAGTATGACCCCCCCCAGCTGCCCCTGTTTCAGAGCTCTGAAGTTGGGCGCATTTCAGCAATCCCCAAAATTACACAAAATAAATGGACATTGGCCATAGGGGGGCGCTGCCAAGCCTCTGTGCGGGCTGCCTTATGGACACAGAGGCTTGCCTGTCCAGGGGGGGCTGGATCCCAGATATATGGCATAAGCATGTTTCATATGTGCCAGAAGTGGACATTAATCCTGTACAGTTTGTATTTAATCATCAAGTATACAGAATTATAATACAAACAAATTTCCGACTTTTAAACAAAACAAATCAATGTATGTTACATATCTACAGTCCAACGTATACTATTTTGTGGAAAAATAACAGAAGACTTTATTATGTACTTTATATATAATAGTATTGCATATGTCGGCTATATTTATATACTATGTATATAAATATAGGTAAGGAGATGTATATGTACACATATTAAAACATTGCATACAGAATAAAATAAATAAAATGATCAAATCATAGGGATACTCAGAAAAATGCTACATTAGAGTAAAAATCTAACAGCTGAATTGTAGTAATAATAATTATAATAGTGATAACGAAACTGGGTAACAAAACGCGCGACACCACACACCCTGCAAAGTTAACGTTTGGGGGGGGGGGGGGAGCTGGAATGACTGGTGAGGAACTGGAATCAGGAGGCGCCTTCCTGTCGTCTGTCCATCCGCGTCGTCCGTCCCTCCGTCCATTGGGCGGAGCGGCAGTCTGAGCTGGGGGTGGGGGTATGTACCAGGGCTGGGGGTGACTGCAGCTGCTCTTTCACCTCCTGATGTCGGTGGTCTCGGGGTCTTCCTGCTCAGCCACTGCGGTGTCTGCACTGAGGCGCCGGGGCCCCTGGCTGCGGCCCCGGGCATGTGGGTTAAAGCTCCCCTTGCCCGCCTTGTCCTTCTCCCCCTGCCGGGAACCCTTGGGGCTGACGGGGTGCTCGGCCTCCATGTGCAGTGGGTTGCCATGACGGCGCTCGGCAGCAGGGGGCAGTGTGGAGCAGAAGCTGAGGCTGTCGCACAGGGCGCCCCAGTTCTGCTCACACTGGAGCCGCACGCTCCGGGTGATGGCCTCCTTCACCTCCTCCCCACAGGCCAGGAGGATGTTCACCAGCTCCACATATGGCCTGGGGGGCAAAGCGAGATGTAGGCGGTCAGCACTGATCAGGGCCACTAGACGACACAGGTCCTAAGGGGCAGGAATCACGCAATATGGACGAGGCTGATGATATAACCAATGAAGGTTTGTTATTGTTGGCCTCCATGTGGAGAAAAAATCCTTTTCTTTACAGGCCAAATTACAACAGTAGTAGTAGTAATAATAAAAGAAACCTTTGAAAATATAGCACCTCTCATACACAGAAGCACTTCAAAGTACCCTACAAAGGATTTTTTTTTACAAAAATGGGCCAACAAAGACCAAACCAGACAAGAATGAACAGAAACACAAATAAATGCAGGGCCAAGTAAATAGAGGAAGGAAACTGAGAGGATGTGCGTGAAAACAGCTCCATGCTGCCTCCAGTGGAGAGACATGTCACTGCAGATTGTGGACCTTTCCTGAAAAGTACCCATTTGGAATGTTTCCATAACTGCTGACCATTGTTTCTGTAATGTTAATAATGATTGTAACAATAATAGTAGACTGTACTTAAGGAAGTGTTACGTCAGACTGAAACTTTGTTTCCCCAAGGCTTTGTTTAATGAGGTTGCACGTTTTGAGGAATCAACACACACTAAAAGGGGAACAAGACGTCATCACATGTACCTCCAACATACGCAAACTGTAAATTCATGACGTTTCTGTGAAATGCTACCGTCAGTCCTTCTAATTTTATCCCATGTTATGAAACCCACTTGATCTCTGTGTAAATAGTATCATTAGCGGATTGTATATTTTGTGGGGTATTTAGAGTTTTGTAGCTCTTCACTTCCTGCTCGATAGTCGCCCCAATAAAGCGGCCCACGTACGGCTGTGAAATCCGCAGGGGGCGCAGTGTATGACGCAGGCAAAAAAGGGTCGGTCTGACTGGAGATGCCTGCGAATCAGAAAGCATTGACCATTGCCTGAGCTGCCGCTGCCCCCGCAGGACACTTACCCCTTAGGAAAGAGGTCCTGGAAGTGAATCATCTCCACCATGACGTTGACATTCTCCTTGGCGGCGGAGCAGAGGTTGTGCTTGACGTAACACTCGCGCTGCAGCTGTAAGACCATATCCTTCACCGCCAGACACTTGCGGCTGATGCAGCTGAACTTGTGTCGCAGGCCGTGCGCCATGCACTTCAGGGCGTCCTTGATGAATGACTTTCCCTGCACACGTGACAACAGCAAAGACAAATACCTGAGTGGGAACCGGGAAATGGCGGGAAGGAGGGGTGGGCTTCGGGGGGGGGGGCAGTCGGGATCTGAGTTTCCCTCATTACTCTTCCGTTACACACGGGAAAGGGTTACACATGGCAGCGAGGTAGAGGCGATTCTGGCTGACGGATCTGGCAGAGGCCCATAGACCTTGATAATTTGGCTCCTCCCTCAAGCGGAGGCACACTGCTGCTCTGTGTTCGGCTCGCCCATTCGCAGACAGGCGAGAGGTCGCTCCGATGGGCTCTGTGCAGCGGGAGACTGTCCACCGAGGAGCATGCCAGGTCTCCAGCCCAGCTTGGGGGACATACCTGGGAGTCGAACTTGCCGGCATTGTGCAGGAATGTCATGCAGATCTCCTGCAGGCCGCGGATCTCACAGGAGTTGTTCTCGAAGCACTCGAAGACCCCACAACCGACGTCGCCCGCGTTCACCAAGCAGTGCTGGATATCGGCTGGGGGGGGGGGGGCAGAGGCATGTACAGTGTCAGTGTGGTGGTCCCGAACAGTGTGGTTGACCAACAAGGAACATGGTCACGTGTGACACCTAGGGGACCCTGAATCCCACGAACATTTTCATTTAAGAGAGGGAAGGCCCACGAAGGTGGTGAGGAACCATACAGGTGCTGTTTTTTGAGGATGACAGCTCAGACGGAAGGGCTCCTGATTACACTGGTAATGTGTCCCTCGGAATATTCTGGGCTGCCTTGTAGGTTCAAAGCGCGACCCTTTCTTAGCGGCACTCCAATCCTTGGCCTAACCGCTCACTGCCTCACAAAAATGGCGGGAATAGTTTCATGAAAGCTTTATCTGGCAGGTGCTTCGGCGTAATGGATCCAGATTGGGTTCGCAGGCCGTGTGGATAATTTATGGGCCTGGCACACAACATAGAAGCGCCTCAGTGGGTCAGAGATTTCCTCCTTTGTGCCTGCACTGGCCGTAGGCTCGCTAGCCGGTGCTTACGGACACCATGGTGCGCTGGCAGACGTGTCACCCAGGATGGAAGGCTTTCTTATTTCCTGTGGCAGTACGGGGCCATCGGGCTGATACGTTAAAGTGTGCAAGAGGCCACTAAATGTATACAGATGGACAGCAAGAAGCGTGTCATGTGTCCATGCAGGTCCAGAATGCAGTCTGGGCCCAGCCGCCAAACGGCGCTTCTGGGACATCCCACGTATATGGCGTGTGACGCTATGAAGTGTGTCTAGCTGTTGAAGCAGCAAGAGATGCTGAAAGCCAATCTGGGGTTAATTCACTTTTGCCCATCAACAGGTTCTACTAATGCACATGTCACTTTAAGGCAGAGGCCGCTTCCTACCTTGATTAGGAATTAGGACGTAGCTCTTAACAGATAAATAATGTTCCTTTTTTTTTTTTTAAACCTGCCAGGACTTATGTTTGATCCGCATAGCCGAACACACACTCTGTACCTGTGCATAATTTTACACCAGCCAACACGTGTGCGTTTCGTATGCGCCGGCGGGCGGTGCCACACGGATTGGTGGCCTAACACGTGAACTTGATCAGGGACTTTGCGAAGGAGGGCTCTCGCACCTTTGGGGTGCCCCTTTGCTGCAGTCGTCTATTTTTAACACCGCGGAGAGAGACGGTCGCATGGCGAAATACCATCTGTTACGCGATTAGGCGAGTGATGAGCGCCAACATTGACAAGATTCCCTCAGATCCACGGAGCCGGTTATCGTTCATCCCGCATGACAGCAGAGGAGGGAGGCTGTCCATCCTGCGCGTACTCCTAAAAATGTCAGTACCTAAAGTAATGTCACGGCGGATTTTGCACGGTGGCGGGGTTATCTGTTTAATGCGGGAAATAAACTAACCAGACAGTTTTTAAAATAAGAATATCAGAATTCCTCGTGTATGAAAAATCACGCTACCCGACTGAAGGAAAACGTGAATTTATGCATAAGGTGTGCATACACCAAATAGCCTAATATAGTGGTGCAGATTATTAAAAACCCTCCCTGAAAGGTCGTAGCCAGGCTTTTCTATTTCCAGCTCGTCTTAGACGCAAGCGGTCCCCAGTCTGACCAAAATGCGACTTTGCAGCAAAGCAGCTAAACGCCAGGGAGTGACAAACGTGTTGATAATGTTGCTTCATAGTTAATGGTTACCGGTTTGAACTTCATTACCATGTGAACTTCGGAGATTCTTTCCGATTGCAGTTCCGTGATTATACTGCATAAAACTAAATCGTAACATTTGGGAGCGTTAAAAAACTGCGCAGTAAAAAGAGCTTCTGGTCAAGGACATACAGACATACTGCCTTTGTGAGGGAGAGGCGCAGGGTCGGATTTGCATGCGGGCGCATGGGCTACCGAGAGGCGCCGTCCGCCGCGCTTGTGTTGGCTTTTGTGCGGGAATGTCTTTGGGTCGCACAAGCCGGCCGCGGCGTGCATTGAATTACACGGTGGTGTGAGCGACGGAGGGATTATGCGGTGAGAACCTATGCTGGATATGCTTCTTTTACTGCCAGAAGGACGGGGAGAGGTGTACAGTCACGTCAGAAGTCCTGCCGGTAATGACAAGTACCCGCACACCTCCCATATTAATATTTTAATATCGATAACTTGAGACAATAAAGGCGCAGCGCAGGCATTCGGTAAATGTACCAGAGAACAGATCGCATGGAGATCACAGACCCCTCTCCGGCAAGGGTATTACATCATTCCGCATAATATGTGACCGGAGCCGCACGTTCACCCTCTATACTGGGAATAATCAGACAGCAAATAGCCTAACACCGATTTAAATGAATGACAGTATTCCCCCCGGTGCAGGACGCGTTTAATCATACGAATTCTGCCTAATATAATCCAATATCACTGTCTTATTTTGGGCCATTTTTGATATACATGATGAAGATTATCATAGCGGATGCTTTAAATAAACTTGCCCATGGTGGTGCGTTATATACATTGGCATTAGGGTTATTTTACACTTCAGCACGTCCACCGCATTTACAGTAAACTACCCTTGAAAATAACTTGTAAGAAATCAAGCACATTCGCAGACTGCTTTAAGAAGCGGGACCGTATACATTACCTAGCCTACCTTGTGCTGTTCTATTAATAGTTTACTAAGATATTGAATTTCTGTTCCCGTGTATTTACAAGGTGTCGACTTTCTTTTTAATCGGAAAATGCAAAGCCACGCGCGGCACCCCATACACTCCTGCCCATGTTCGTGTGTACAGTGCGCACACAAATATTGCATTTTCACAGGGGGCAGGCAACGAAAGTGTTACTTAACAAGCGCTAAATTTACCGTCCTGCAAAGCACGTGTATATAGTAGGAGCCGCACAGCTTGGTGCCGTTTTCATTAGCGGCTTGCATGGGGTCCGGATCCCAAACCGCTCCAACGTGCAGCGCTACGCGGCCGCTTACCTGTGTTCTGCAGAGATAGACGTCCTTTTTGGTTTGCCGGTTTTTCTTGTGGGTTTTCGTGAACATCGATCATATCCGTCCCCACTACTTTCTCGAAGGCTGAAAAGACCAAGAGCGCTATTGCAAATTTCACCATCATATCTGGTTAAAAAAATATATATGTAGATCTACTCTGTAACTTCAACGAACAAGTAAGTGAATTGCTTTCTGCGGTAAGAGGAGGTTATCTCCCAGTTTTGCCTGCTAGATCTGTTGCAATCGCCGCTCACGATACGGGTGAGAGTGACTGTGGAGACAGGATGGATGCTGCCTATATTTCCCGAAGCCCTGGTGTCATTTTTGATGAAGGAGTTAAGCAGGTGTTGTCATTCGTGCCTCCCGACCAATCACAGGCGCAGACATCCACGTCCAAGGTTGAGGGGCGTGTCCGTAGTGAAAGTTGTCCCTACTTGCAATAAACTTAACTTGTGAAGCGTGTAGGCCTATATGTCGACGGCGATTTACGTTGCAAATGATCCAAAACCTCTTAGTTACAAAAATAAACTTTTATAGCCGGTACAATGCTTATTATACTAACAAACGTTATATCTAACATTAATGCACTTCTTTTGTATAACTGTAAAATAACGCACTTATAGCAGACTACAGTATATGCTTGTATACAATTACCAGCAAGAGTACCGAAATCTGACTATGTATATGCGGGGTAGGAAGCGAGGGTGTGCCCTAGCCTAATTCATATGTGCTGTACAGACGAACACGTTTGAGCTACACGGACTACAGTGGCTGTTAAGTAGCAGTATGTTCACGAAAATGGTGAGCACGTATAGTGGCGTAAACTGGAAAACAGATGTTGTGTTTATTTTCCACTATGCCGACGTGCCCCCCGTGCCAAGCGACGGTCGATATCTGGTGCCATCAGCACAATGCCTCCTTCCAGAGACCCTGAACGCACATGACAAGTAAATTGCACATTTCCTCCGGGACTGGGGCGTTTAGTTTCGCTAGAGAGCCGGCCGCCACAGCACCC
This sequence comes from Hippopotamyrus pictus, assembly GCA_026781145.1. NCBI lineage: Eukaryota > Metazoa > Chordata > Actinopteri > Osteoglossiformes > Mormyridae > Hippopotamyrus > Hippopotamyrus pictus. The sequence goes on from JAODLC010000002.1 coordinate 5,301,127, forward strand.
GAGTGACAGACATTATAGTAACGGACAGCTGCGAGACACTTTTCTGAGGAAAGAGCTGGACGAGAGAAGTGTGCTACATCCAAGAAAAACACGACTCTCGGTGAAAGGCTTCCCCACGAGTTGAATGGTAGCGTCAGAATAAAACACTTAGGAAAACCGCTGCTTTAGTCAACCCCATGTTTTTCCTGCATACGCATCGGCACCGGAGCTTGTGAATGTGTACAACTGTGATGTTAGGTGATCATGCGCACCTTTATGGATAGGGAAGGTTAGCGAAGCGCAGTTTACTTTTTTCCCCGTTGTGTACATTTAATGCGCTGTGTGTTCTGCGCCAAATCCCCTGCCGTCCTTACATTCATGCAGTGTGTAATAAGTCCACTGCCTAGGCGACTTGTTTAATACTTACTGCTAGGTATGCTGCCTGTGAACTGCAGACTACGTGTAGTTATATTGACTAGGAAAGTTTTTGAACAAAGTTAACTGCATCACAATGGCTTTTAATTGTGTGGAAGCCATTTTCCAAAAGAAAAATCTGGTTCCAAGGCAAGAAGCATGGATAGTTTGTCAGAATCCGTGACATAAATGGTTCATTTGTTGCCTGTGAAAGACCTGAAGACCAAGACAGAAGAATGCGGCATGAATACTTGATGGTATCAGGCAGTGTTGTATTAACTGAGCAGTTACAGCTAATAGTGAGATGTGCTGCAAACGAGACGTGCTGAGAAGCGATTTGTGCCCAAATGATTAGTGACAAGCGTTCTCATGCATCTAAAACAATGTATCTGGCTTAATGCACAGTTGAATAAATACGATAATTGGTACAGCTTGTTGCTGTAGGCTGATTGACCACGTGTGATGTATTAATCCATATTCAGACATTTCTGTCCCCTGTCTGAGAGACGCTTTTTGTCTGCCGTTCATTATGTTCAAGTGGCCCAAGTAATGGCAGGTTCACACAGGGGGAAACGGGGCAGCAGTGGTAATGGCTGACAGAGATTGCATCACTCTCCTATAGCCCCCACCCCCACCAAACACACACCAACGAACACAGGCACACACACGTAGGCAAACTCGCCCATCCACTCTGCCCCAAAGGCAGCTGCTCCATTCACAGGGTGTCACACAAAGACGAGGGATGTGGTGGTCTCTGCCCAGCGCTCAGGGGTAATTTGGGCTAAACTGAGGTCACTTGTGGCTTCTAGAAGCAGAATCCATCTCAGTGGTGTCATTCAGAGTCTGTGCAGTCTGAGCGCTGGGAATCTTAAGAAACAAAGCGCACAATCTGAATTGCTGTGATGTCTTGCACACTTGTGCAGGATATGATGATGCTATCCTTGATCATAGTTCAATTAAAAATGTATGCTGCTTGATGACAAAACAACTTATATTTTACATTAATTATTTATAGTCATGGTGATTACAGGATATTAAATACACATTTTGAAGTGGCCAGAATGTATTAAAACTTAAAATAATAGCTATACCTTCTGCTAAGTATTTAATTCCCCGCCACTGGCAGTTTTGTCTCAGAATATGAAACAGATGAGGCGAGGATTGTTTCTCAGAATAATGTGGAATTAAAAATATATCAGTCGCATAATTCAAAAAATACTTGTAGTCTAATTCATTGTTTATCGATTTGATGCGGACCATACCGTGTGAGAGTAATGAATCGTGCGACGTTTGACACATAAGCAGTGAATCATAGTATCTGGAACTGCTCACGATCGCTGCGATGGGCTGGTGTTGTGCGATCAGCCAATTCTGCGGCGGACATTTGCTCAACACGTTACCTAACGTTTAGAAACGTGCGATCTCAACGTACACAAGACACCGACGCAGCGTACAGCGACTAACAACAGGAAACGTCTACCGACGCAAATGCTTGGAAATGTCTAAATTATGTTTGCTGGATTTTTTTTCTTTCCATGAACTTTTTTTGCATTCCTTAAATTCGCTAGATTATCTTGCCGCCTCATGTTAGTTTACTCTAAAACCGGCGGCGTACTGTATTCCTCTAAATGCGTGCGTCGTTAGTAAGATAAATTACTATTAAAGAAGCAGTGAGTGACACAGCCTAAAATTACGATGTCGCTGGATCCTTCCACATGCCTATGAGGGAGAGTAAAGCTTTACCTAGTTCACAGCTCAGAATATGGTGGTTTAATTGAATCGGTGTCTGTAAAAGCCAGCCCACGCGGCGAGCACACCCTCAGCCGGGGCCAATCAGCGCGCGCTCACGGACCGCAGCCTTGTAAATGGTGCGTTTCACCACAGACTACTGGAGCTCCGAGTGAATCGCGGACGGTGAACCCTTATATTTAGTACTTTTGAAATCGCAAAACATGTATTTGGGAAAAGGCCTGGGCGGCATTCAGGACTGTACAATTACTGGGCCCAATTATATATTTATTTTATGGAAGCACACTGCAACAAATATAAAATATGTATTTTTGAATGGGGTTTACTTCGGACATCATCATGAGTCACAAATCGTACATTTCGGATAAGATGAACCATTGCGATAGTATTCTATTTCTTAAATAGAACAAAATACTGTACAAGAGTTTTGGCATTTTTAGTTTTTTGATTGCAGTCACATATCTTTGTGGGGACCTGAAAAATGGCCCCCACAACCTCAAAATAACAAGTTTTTAATTACATTGTGGGGGGCATTTGGTCCCCACAATGTAATATAAACGTAATACACACACACACACACACACACACACACACACAAAAATATACACTTTTTCTGAGCAGGGGGTCTAATTAAATTCTCCTTAAAGGACTACTTTGCTAGAGTGGATTTCTGAAAGAAGTTAACGAAAGAATGGTGGTGCTTGGGGAACATGCCCATGTAGTACAGGTCATCTTGAAGATCCAGAAGTAACCATACTGTGCTGCCGGTACCATCAGAATCCCTTTGTATTACTGTTAAGTGGCTACATATGGTCAAGCACGGCAGGACTCTCACGCTACTACTGTAGTCGTGTGAGTCGAAATAGCATGCACACTGCACTAATCCATTTCTGGCCAATATCTCTGTGAGAAAAAGAGCCCCATCTTTCAGTTTAACACTCAGATGTCACATAAACAGAATTCCAAACCTGTTTTTGTTTCACTGTATTCTTTCCTCTTTAAGACCTGAAATGACTCCTGATTCGACTAGACGCCTTGTTTGTCCAGGGGATTAGAAAAAGTGCTGATCTTGGAAGACGTTTGCGGTCCCAAATGTGTTTGTATGATCAAAATCACGCTACTTAATCGATTGAGACAGAGAGAAGACATCTGTTCCTCTGTTGGACGAGTGTCTCCCCTTTTCATTTCCCTGAGATTGTGCTGAGATTTACTTCAAATGGACATATTCATTTACAGCTATAATACAGACTTTAAATTGACATCCAGCAGAAACGTCACAGGCTCATTTGTATAGTAGTGATTCATTTTAAGCGTATTTGCTCAAACGCGGTGCTGCCACGTCACGCACTCCTGACCAAGCTGCTCACCTGCAAAGAGTAATATTTATGACTATAATCATAACATAAACAGGGTGCTGCGTGCTCTGGTAATGGAAAATATGGACCTTTTTTCCAGTACGAGCTGTCAAAGACAATAATGTTATGGAAAATAGCTGTTTTTTTTTCAGAGGTTATTTTAGATTTCCAGTGGTGCAGGTTGTGTCTCCACGCATAACTGATATTTAGGCTAACACACCGGCCGATATTTAGGCTAACACACGGTATGATATTTAAGTGAACACCCATCCATCCATCCATCCATCCATTTTCTCCCGCTTTTCCGAAGTCGGGTCGCGGGGGCAGCAGTCTCAGGAGGGAAACCCAAACTTCCCTCTCCCCGGCCACTTCATCCAGCTCCTCTG
>JAODLC010000002.1:5307194-5329739 GCA_026781145.1 Hippopotamyrus pictus
AACATTAGCGCGACCAGCAGTTTGGCGATAATCAGCAAGCTCCAGGAAAGCCCATATAAAAGGAGGGAGAATAGAGAACGCTGTTTGCTGAATGGAGAGCCGTGTCTTCCTGTGCAAACGTGAAATGTTTCTGGATTGGTTTGTGGCACATTTGTCCCCTCTCCCATTCATAATGGGACATCATAAAATGGAGAGGCCATGTACCGCGATGTCACCACACTTTCCTCTCTGATGTCTGTATGTAAAATACCAGAAGCAGATACAATGAGAAATATGTGAATTGTAGCATAGCGGATTAATGTTATTGTATGCTAAACATCTCACTGAGCCATAGGGAGTGTCCTCTTATCTAGACGCTTTACAGTAATGACCTTATTAGCAGAATGTCAAAATATTAATCTGAGTGGCTTTTGTGAATTTGTGTTCTTGTGTGGTCTTTCCAATCCCCTTGGTAGCCTCCAGTGACTCACTGGCTTTCTGCTAGAGAGTAAGCCACGCATTTATCACTAGAAGACCATGCAGAAGTGAGAGGAAGTCTTGAAGTTGGCTTTGCTGGACGATGGCCACGTCGCCGTGGAGGCCGTGGGAGCGGGGTGCACAGCCCGAGGCTGGGGGGGGGCACTTCCTCTCCTTGCTATGCTGTCGGCAGCATCCGTGAGCAAAACAAAGAGAGGCCGGGAAGGTGGAACGCCAGCCTTATATGAATCGGTCATGGCGTATGTACGTGGCCCCCCCAACAGCCTCACAGGTGCTGTCGGCCATGTGTCGGTCAGCCATGGCGTATGTGACACAGAGAGGGTAGAGTCGACTGGGAGTGGAGCCTGTCTATGGCCCTCCAACCCCCGGCACCTTGTCAGCAGCATGCGAGGTGAGGGAGGATGGGCAATGGGGGCAGGGGGGGTTGCCTCTCCGCCATGGTGTATGTGACCTGCAGAGGGTAGGCTGCTATCGACGGGGTATTGTCTGTCTCCATCCATAACCCACTGCTGTCACCAGAGTGAGAGGCAGAGGAGGGGGGTTGTGGGGGGTGGGGAAGGGGGCGATGACTTTGCTGTGATGTGAATGAGCCAAACCGGGAAGGGGAGGGACTCCACCATGGAGTATGTGACTAGAGAAGTGTACAGGTGCTGGTAAGTGTACACTGCCCCCCTGATTTGTGGCGCTGCGTGGTGGGGTGCCTGCTGACGCCCTGTATCCTTTTAGAGCCCCCCCACCGAGCCTGGGGGGCCAGGAGGGGGAGGTTATCAGATTGCAAGGCCTTTGTTTAGCCGCAGGGGGGGTCGACTGCTGTTTCCTTCCTTGTTGCCCCACCCCCAACAGGCAGCCCATCACGGTTGTGTGTTTAATTCCTGCTCCCATTAAAGAGCTGACCCCAGACTGCCCCCGCTGTCCTATGTAGGTCACCTGCTGGGTCACATGATGATTCTTGATGCTCAGATCCAGGCCAAAGGAGCCAAACCACAGAGAGAAATCACAAGCTAATGAACACTGGCACGTAATTCTCAGTTTTTCCTTTGATGCACTTTGTATATATTGCTTTTTTACATTAGGATATATAACTATATATATCGAAAAAGATATAGCATTATAATTCAGGCAAATATTTTCTCCATGAGCAGCCCAAGATGCATGAGAGTACTCTTAATCATATCTTTTATTCTCACTTTTGCTTAGAAAACCTGTGGTCAGTGTATAGATGTGGTCTGTTTGTTCTTAAAAGGACCCCTTTCTCAAGTTTTTTTCATGTTTAAACACCCTGAACCTCCCCATAGCTCACGTCTCTTTTGCACGATTCCATCTGCACTAGTTTTAAAGTGCTCCACTTATTGCGAAATGGCCCACATCTATCCTAGGAGAGACCTTGCGAGTGCGACAGAGCATGCAGCTCCGGCCTGCCACCTTCACCTTCTCCTCTTACTCTTCATTAAAAATGCAGTGTGAAACACCTACGCGTGTCATTTGCAGTTCAGCTGGGCCAGTGAACAGGTGAATTTGCACTGTGTCACATGTACAGCGCTAATACCTTTCATCAATTAAATGGAAACCTGTTTTTAAGTAAGTTTCATGCAGTGTTGAGTTGGAGTTCAGATGCTGTGGGTGTCCTGGGTTAGTGCATGAGGAGTTAAGGGCCTTGTTTCCTAACCAGAAAACTGTTGGGTTCAGTCTCTGGGAGAGGTCCTGCTCTCATGTCTCATGCACCCAGCCTGGATTTTTTCCCCGTTACATCCACCTTTACAAATACATAGCATAAACTGTGCAAGTCACGCGTGTTTAGAAACTGCGTAATATAACTGTGTATTAGCTAATTAATGTAAATACGGTGTGGAGAACTCCCTGTATGGCGAGAGGAGGTGCGAGGATGTTGCCCTGTGGCACAAAGCACATGACGCCTGTAGATACACATTGTTGCTTAATGACAAATGATCCTCAGTAATAGAGTAGAGGACTCCACTTGATTAATTATAAGAATATGAATGTGTTTATAGATGAGGAGGATTCTTGAAATAGCGGGACATCGAGGGCTGTTCCTCTCAAAGTGTGCAGACAAGCGCTGGTTGTCCGACCTCAGGCTCAGAGAGAACAAGCAGTGTCCATCATTACGTTCTGTTGAAAGACTATATTTACTGCCCTGTGACACCGCAGAGTGCTCTGGGAGATAATCCAACTATTACTACAGTACTGGGTTTATCCTGGTCCAGTTGTGCTTCCAGACTGGTCCTCAGAGCTGGTCTTTGAGCACGGAGAAGGTCACATTATGCACTGGTTAAGAGGGTGTCTAAGAGGCCGCATGATTGGCTGGGAGCAGAGGGGCGTGGCTCGTTTGCTTGTGCAGTAATGAGTAGTAGAGCATTCATTCAAAGACAGGCGTTTTGTCATTTAATTCTACAAGAGGGTGTAGTGGAGATGACAATTACAGTGGACAAAATCATCTGGGACTTCAATGGCAGGAGGGAGCCTATCCTGGCTGCCGCTGTCCTAATTCCATGCGATTTTTTTCCTCTGTGAGGGAGTGCTGGTCATGTCATGGGATGTGTCAGGCTTGCACAGCAGCCAGAAAAAAATCTGGTAATTATCGTCTTCAGGATGGTCGTCTGTCATCTCTTCCTCTGCGCATTCCTGCTGCTGGGTGGGTGGACGTGGCGGATGGCGGAACATGGGCTGCAGCAGTGAGCAGGCGGGATGCATGACTTCTGCTTCCTAGCTGGCGGTGGCGGGGTGGGGGCGGGGGAGGGAGACTGCCAGCCCTCGGCCCAGAGGCCTTGCCCAGCCTTGTCCCTGTTGCTCCTTTCCTCCACTTTTCCTTTCCTTGGTTGTCCCTTCTTCTTCACACCCCCCCCCACTAGGTCTGCTCCCCCCAGAGCCTTATTTGGTTTGCTCTGTGTTTTTTTTAGATTTATAATTACTGCATTACCAGACATAATGGAGTAATGTTTATTCGTTGCATATACGCTCCGACCAAACAGTCCTCTTCTTCTTAGGAAGTGTACGGGTTTCTCTGCAGCACCATCCCACCTCTCCTGGTCATACAAACTCAGAACAATTAAGCTTCGTTGTATTTAGAGAAATGTGCATCCTGCTCTCGTTGTGTTGTGATTTTCTGTGGCATTAATGGTAGAATTAAAAACAAACATCCCTTCTGTTACAGAAGCTCTTCTGATTGCAGCCGTTTTACATAATTACTTATTATTCACACTGGAGGACAACAAAGGCAGCAGGAGACAGCCGTCTTACTAGCGCTCCTGGGAATCCCTCTGGGCTGTGATAGCAGCAGGTGATAGCAGCAGGTGATAGCAGCTGTGATAGCAACAGAGGTCTCCCTCCCTGGCCTCAAGTGTGACAAGGCAGGAAGCTGTCCATCTTCATTGTGATTAAAGTACACTTTTAACACACACACACACGCACGCACGCACGCACGCACACACACACACACACACACACACAGAGATTAAGTATCTATTTTTTTGGGGACTCTCCATTTCTACAGGCAAAACCCTAATCACACAATATCTACCTTAATCCCCCCAACCATAACCCTAACCCCTACCCAGCCCTAACCGTAACCAAACAAAATGAAAGATTTTGGATTATATGAATATATCCATCCTATCTCATGTCACCTTGAAGCACTGCAGAATTGAACACTGACTTAACTGCTTTCTAGATTACGGGTGACCTTTTGTTCTTCAGCTGATGTGGTGCACTTCCCACATTCTGCACTATGGCAAGGGCAGCCAAAAAAATCAGCCCCTCAAATGACCTAGTTGGGGGGGGGGGGCGGTTGGTGGATATCAACACTTTAATCTTTGTGGGCTCTTGGGCAGACTTCCGGAAAATTGTCAAAAACTGGCCACTATCGTTTATCAAATTGACAAGTATTTTCCTCCATGTTGCTTGAAAGAGTACTTTAACACAATTTTTCTGAATAACTCTTCAAATTCTCTTGCAGTGGGCTAATCCTCTAGCACGCATGAAAATTTCATGGTCCCCGTTACTTTGTGTGAAAACAAAGTGGCCGATTTCTCGCTGCCCACACAGGTATGCAAGCAGCATAATCAGGTATGCAAGCAGCATATCATATTAACCTTTCAAGCCAATCTTGCTGAAATAAACTTTTAATCTGCACCTTGCACTGTTCCTGTGTCAGTCTACTCTTTACACAGAAAAAAAGTTAGTCCCAGCAAGTTTGTGGTTTTCATTGCACAACATATACTTGGTCTGATGATGCTTGTGTTTCGTCTGGAGGGGGTGTTGTTCTGGTGTTGTGAGCACACATGCGTCTGCTTGGAAGGGGGACCTGTGGATGCGATAAACGGACAAAGTGACCTTCCAGTCAACCAGTCTGGCTAAGTCCTCCTTTAAATAGTTCAGACTGTTGTACGTTATGTGTGACTGACTCGTTTCACATAGTCCGTCTTGCTGGGCCATTGGTTCGAGCAACGTCTCATTTTCCTGTCTTAGAACATGATACATATTTTGAATTTTTTTTGTCCAGAAAATTATTACCACTAAGCCTCATTACTGATGTGTTCATCAAGAATGGCTGTTATGTTAATTGTGAGGTTTTTGCTTTTATTTTTAGCCTTAATCTGTCAAATTAACTCAAGTAGTTCAATAATGGCTGTCTTAAATCCCACCTATTTCTTGTCTATAGAATACTTAGAATACTTAATAAATGAGCTGCATGTTCTTCCCACAACACGAGCCAACACATCCTGAACTTTATTTAGATGTGCATGTGCTGTGGAATTAGGTTGATCAATGCAAGGTGTCTGGGACATGCAACGTGCTTGGAGCAGACTGCCTGGCTCTGTGTGGAAACCGTCCTGCTGGTGGGCTGTTTACAGCGCCATGGCTTTCCACTGACTCACCGGCTTCCGGCCTGGTCGCCGTTGCGGGCTACATGAGACCCTGTTAGAGGGGCAGCCAGTGACGACTCTCACCTGAAGGTCTTGGGGAGTCTTTTGAGCGAAGGGTTCGGGCGGCATGGTTACCGGCCTCTGAGATTTGGGCAGCCAACGAGGATGCATTGCCTGCGGGCTGCCAGGAAACATCTGGAAGCTTTAAGGAATATTGCTCTGCTCACAGTGATGAAGGTCATATACCCCAACCTAGAGGTTCAGGGATAACTCAGACAGCACATTCTCCCCCGTTTCCTCTCCTTTTAAATTAAAGGGTAAATATCATTATAGGGCGTTTTAACTATGTAAATATCTGGAGGCAGAAATCATATTAAGAAATCCCTTTAAAACACTCGATAATGAGCTTAGCATAAGCGGCAGTAGCCAGAAGGTGTCCTGTGGTTCAAATGCTTATGGCCACTGAGGCAAAAGGCAGGCATGCAGAAAGATCACACCAGGAGAGCACTACCTCAGAGCAGGGTGGGAGCAGGGCTGTGGGCGGCCGCCCTGGGCGGCTTTATCCATCCGGGTGGGCCCTTGGGGGTGGGGCTGTGTAGCGTGTCACGGAGCGTAGCCACAGCACGTGATTCCTGTGCACATGGTGCACGGTAGGAAGGTAAAGCAGGCCAGGTGGAGGCAAAGGGTCACTTCAAGAGTCAGCAGGTGATTTCTGTTGCTCCCATAAAAATAAATTGCTCCAGTGAAACATCAAATTATCTAAAGAAAAAATAAAACGTAGGCTGTCAGCTAAACAATAATAAAATGGAAGTCCTGATTTATGTGCTCCTAATTCTTCCATTTAGTTCAGCTTCTGAGATGCACCCATGAATTTCCCACATTAAAATACATTAAAATATATATCTGCTATTATTATGGTGATTGTTATTAGTAATCTTGGATCCTATCTGGAGCATGCTGACAGAGAGTAGTTTCTGGTCTGAGGGCCGTTTCCCACTGCATTGCTAACGCCCCACCTGTGACCCCTAGCATTCCTGTCTGTGGTCCCTGGCATTCCCACCTGTGGTCCCCGCTTATTCCCGAATGTGAGCCCTTGGTATTCCCACCTGCGGCCCTCTACATTCCCAAATGTGGCCCCTGGCATTCCCACCTGCAGCCACTGGCATTCCCAAATGTGGCCCCTGGCATTCCCACCTGCAGCCACTGGCATTCCCAAATGCGGCCCCTGGCATTCCCACTTGCGCCTCCCGGCATTCCCACCTGCGGTCCCCAGTGTTCCCACTTGCCTTCCCTGGCATTCCCACCTGTAGCCCCCAGCATTCCCAAATGCGGCCCCTAGCATTCCCACCTGTGGCCCCTGGCATTCCCATCTGTGGCCCCCGGCATTCCCACCTGCAGCCACTGGCATTCCCATCTGTGACCACCAGCATTCCCACTTGCAACCACTGGCATTCTTAGATGTGGCCCCCAGCATTCACAAATGTGCCGTCTGGCATTCTCGCCTGCAGTCACTGGCATTCCCAAGGCATTCCCCATCTGTGGTCCCAGGTGTTCCGAAATGTGCCCCCCAGCATTCCCATCTGTGGTCCCTAGTCTTCCCATCTGTGGCCCCTAGCATTCCCACCTGAAACCACTGGCATTCCTAGATGTGGCCCACAGTGTTTTCACCTGTGCCCCCCCAGCATTCCCAAATGTGCCCTCTGGCATTCTTGCCTGCAGTCACCGGCATCCCCAAATGCGACCCCTAGAATTCCCATATGTGGTCCCCATTGTTCCCAAATGTGGCCTCTGGCATTCCCACCTGCAGCCACTGGCATTCCTAGATGTGGCCCCCAGTGTTCCCACCTGCGGCCCTCAGCGTTTCCACCTTCTGCCCCCCGCATTCCTACCTGTGGCCCCTGAATTCGAGATAGAGTTCCGGGAGCCTTCTCCATGTGCACTGTGGTGAAATAAACAGTATGGCTTCCTCAAGGGACTTCTCCAGCCTGGAGCTGGGGCCTGGTAAAAATGTGCTTTGGGAGTAAGGGGGGGCTGGCGGGCGGTGCCACCACATTAAAATGGAAATACATACACTAAGTGCCTGAGGTTTCTGAAGTGGCCAGATTTTATAAGCAGATGATTAATTCCTCATATTTGGACACTTTTGTCCTCCCACAGTGACATATTTGGAGGTGGGACAGCTGGTACCAATTTGTGTCCCTGCAATACCGCGGTCCAAACGCATGCGTGTGACTTGCGGCTTATCGCCGCTGTAATTCAGTCCTTTCCCTCACCGTTGAGTTATTAATAACCCCTGCCCCCCCCCAGTCTTGGTCACGCTTTCCTCCCTGGGTCATTAAACCAACTCTTCAGCGGCAAACCCTGGCTGGTCTTTCCAAGAAAGCCTCCTGCGGCAATCCAAGTGGCCGCAGACATTATTACGTTTGTTTATTTGTTTGTTTGTTTGTTGGTCCACATTTTTCTTGACACAAAGTGACTAACTCTCCACAGTCATTATCGAATTGAATTTAGGGCCTGACTCTTTCATTTGGCAGCAATCATATGACTTTTTCCTCCTCAAGAAGATATTCTTGGGAGACCCAAGTCAGGCCCTTAAATACAAATGAAAATAAATACAGATATTTGAATAAATCTTCATGTAACTGCTGATCGAACGGACAGCACCCTACAGGTGCAGAGACACATATTACGGTTTCAAGGACCCTTCTGTGAGAAAGACAAGCGTGAGGAAGCCACAAAGACTGTTCACCTCTATCAGTGCCTAACCCAACCCTAACCCTAACCTTATCCCTGTGCTCCATGCTAACGGGCTTTATTTGAGACATTCTTCCTGACCATCCTGGTATTTCTACAGGGTCACAGACATCTTGCAGATTTTTTGACACTATTTGACATGTTTAGACTCCAGCTTTCCTCCGTTAGGATTACTGTCTGTCCTTTTTCTCTTTAATATGTTCACTTTCTTGTGCTTTATCCTTGTCTCTTCCTTTTTGAACAAATATTAATATGTTGACATTTATCTGTAACAGCCTCTGGAGGATTAATACATCCTGCAGGTCATACCTGCGGTTTTCGATTATCTGTTTATTATTGATTTATATTTACACAGTCAGTGCTTTGTGCCCCTCTAGTCAAGTGTCTGGCCAGTCAGGCGTCACGAATCTTGGCTCACTTGACATCCTACGATGTTGTAGGGAGAACCCTGTTTGTAACAATGTTTGAGATCGAGATGCCTGGATCATGGAGCAGGGTGCCAACATGTTCACTGACTTGCTTGGCCAGTCAGTCTCAATACTGGTGCTACCGTTGTTCCTGAGATCTTCCCCGGGGAGCTCCGTCCATTTTACAGACCCTGTGCTTATCAGGCCAGGGCAGAGAGAGGGAGAAGGGAGTGGGTGAGCGAGCGATTACTGCGCTCTACCTTTGGGCAGATTTAACGACTACAGGTCTCTGCCAAAAAGAAGGAATGAGCTTCTTGAGAGAGGAGCAGGTTTGGGTTTAGGAGCAGTTTAGTTAAAATAAACACTTATGCAGCCTGAGAAAAGCCAGCTTTTCACATTCTGATCGATTCCCAAATTCTGCTTGATGTCATATTGCTATGCATCAAGCTCTCCGACTGTGAACCTTTTCATATTTACCTAGATGGCAATCTGTGTTGTACATTAGTTGTCTGCATATTGTTTATACATATGATTTACTCTTTAAATAATAATTTAAATTCTGATGTCACCTTAATATCAAGACAGATTTATCTGATAAGCACTATAGTAACATTTTCCATATTGCAAGATTATATACATTTTGTTATATTTGTTCCAATTTAATAATCTATGTTCATTGACCTACACTGTCAGAAAAACTAGCACCAATTTGTACCTAGCTTGTCACTAGCAGCAGGTACTTCTACTTTCTTAGGAACGTTTTTGTACCGTTAATGGTACATTAATGTTGTTTGTATCTTGGGGATGTTCCTTGGAGTTCATTTAGAATAAAAGGTACATTTACCTATAGCTAAGGGTACAATTGGCAGACCCTTGAGGGTATAGTCCCAATGAGAAGCAAAGGTACAAATTGGTGGTCTTTTCTGATGGTGTATAAATGGTACAAGTGAGTTTTTTTTTAAATGAAGAATGGCACAAATGCGTTCACAGTGATCTTAATCTGGATATTTTAAAGAAGGTTTTATGTTGAGGGAGATCTAAAAAGAGAATCAAAGGAATCTACTTAAAAGCCTTTTTCAGTACATTTCAGATAAGATGTCAAGATAAAGGTTTAAAAAGACCATCCCAGTACGTGACATACTTGCTGGAAAAGTTCTACTTTTTGTAATTCATTTTACTCTACTTTTGTCTTCTGATCCCAAAAATGCCAAAGAAGTAGCTGAAAACTGTGGTTATGTGTTAGCCATGCTCTGCTGCATGTTGTACTAACAGATAAACAGTTTACACTACAGCTATTCACATGCTTCATGTACAGTTTCGACCCAGATTCAGAAAAGGCACAAGGGATTTACTGAACGCTGCTACAAAATCAAGGCCCGGAAAGAGCACTTAAAGTGGTTTAAGAAATGTTATCTTCTGCAAACAGATTCATTTATTTAATTTTATTTTTTGCAAATCGTGCACTACATAGCCATTATTGGAGGGATGACATGCAGATCACTTTGAAAGCTGCATATTTAGGTTTTCAGGCTGGGGTCCAACTTAGCAAAATAAATTATTATATTAAGATGAAATGGCATATTTGAAGCAGCTTGCAGTATTATGAGTAAAAAAACAAAGACAATAAATCAAACTGAAAATGTGACATAATTCCCATGACAAATTCAGCTAATAAATGACTCAAAACTGTAATTCTTATGACATCAGAAACGTATAAGGCCAGAGCGATCGCCCACTTGGACAGTGTCAGCCGTCCCTTACGGGAACAAGGCTGTGTCTCTTTAAGTTTTGAATGAAGCCTCGGCCCATTGTGGTGGAGGCTAACAGCCACGCTGTGGGAAACAGCAATCTGCCTTTTCCAGCGGAATACAAAAGCCATATAGCCATGTAACCCAGCAACTGAGAAGTAAGACAGTATTTTTTCAGAGGCGTTAGAGGTATCTAGCTTATTAAAGTCTTTCTCGGGATGGAAAATACTGGTAGCACATTGTGTTCTCATAACCATCAAATAGCTAGATGGTGTAATGGGTCGGGTATCGTACTGGTTTGATACCATGCTGGGTGTTGGGCTTAATGCTAACTTTCAGCTGTGCCTATATTCGTGATTTACTGCACTCTTAGTCTGGCATAATGTTTTAATCATTTATGTGATTCACACACTCTCCGTGTGTTATCCCCCATCCTGTCAGTATCTGTACACACGTGATGCTATGAATATTCCTGTTTCCTTAAGTAAGAATCTATGTATCACATATTTTTAATCTACTAAAACCCCAGAAATGATAAATACCATTTTATCACTCAGTTATCAGTATTTAATACCAAGGATTAAGTATACAGCATGTCCCACATAGACCATTTATCAATGTTTACTCACTAAGAAAATGGTTTATGATAAATAACTAATAAATTCAAATAGAGGCCTGTCATTTAATTTCATCATTCTGTTCAGTAATGATTGCTGGGTATTTGTTAAATGATGAAGATTGCCCTGAATTGTAGATAACTAAAGAGGTTTTGAAAAGGAAGAAGGCAGAAACTCAGCTGATTTATTTTTTATTGCCATGTGTTTTACCTCATCAAACCTCCCATATTTCAAAGTCTCAGGTCTGGAGTCATCTTAAATAAACACAATATCCTATAAATAGAACACATATGCTTGATTCAGTGCTTATGTGGGCAGCATGTGGCTCAGTGGGCGGAGCCTCTGTGGGGCAGCGCGTGGCTCAGTGGGCGGAGCCTCTGTGGGGCAGCGTGTGGCTCAATGGCCAGAGCCTCTGTGGGGCAGCGTGTGGCTCAGTGGGCGGAGCCTCTCTGAGGCAGCGTGTGGCTCAGTGGCTGGAGCCTCTGTGGGGCAGCGTGTGACTCAGTGGGCGGAGCCTCTCTGAGGCAGCGTGTGGCTCAGTGGGCGGAGCCTCTCTGAGGCAGCGTGTGGCTCAGTGCCCGGAGCCTCTGTGGGGCAGCGCGTGGTAGAGTGGGCGGGATCAGAAGGTCGCCAGTTAAAGCCCAGCCTTGGCACATCTGTGGCTCCTTGAGCGAGACCCTTAGCCCCCGCAGCCACCTGGGCGGCTGCTCACCTACAAAGATCAATCTGGGGGAGGTAAGAAGTGAATTTCCCCATGGGGATCAATGAAGTATTGATTACTATTATGAAGATACCCTTTGACCATGTGGGCTTTCAGTTTTTACTTCTTGGAACATCTAAGAGCAAATTTTGAAAAAGAAAAAAACTGGGGGTGGTTCAGTATATCAGGAAGACTCTTGTGAGTCTTTTACATTATTAGATTTAGTCACAGGTACAGATGGATTGCAGCATGGACATAAATTATGAGGGGGGATACTAACCCCCCTCCACTCCCCCAATAATCAAAACCAGCCAATACAACTCCCTGGACCCCCTTAAATGGGTGGAGATTTTACCCCCCCCCCAATTTCAAACCAAAGTTATGACCTTATGTTGCAGTATTATAGTATATAAAAGTCATCACATAGTATATTTCATGTACATAAAATTAGTCTCTACACTGTTTTTCTAATTTTTTAAAATTATTTTGTACAATAAATTATTTTATGGTAAAAAATATCTAGTCCTCGCTGAAATTCGGATCCCTTGAACCTGCAGTGGTTCTGATAAACACCGCCCACGTGCGAATGTGCTTTCTCACTGACACTTATAAAGAGTTCCAGTTGGGAGGTGAATGTATGCCCTTGGGGCGGGGCGCCAGAACAAAAGCACTATTCAAGCAGCACGACGCAAAATGCAGGCAGGGTCCCTTTAAGAAAAGTTACGGCGAGACGTGAATCCCCCAAACTCGACGAAGTGCAGCAAACGCAGCCCGATTCCCCAACACCCCGTGGATGCCATTCCTCAAGGGCAGAGTGCTTCGTATTGTCCACGTCGCTCAGTCGACCCTATTTAAAGCCTAATAACGACACCCTTAAGTGGCCTGTCTAGGTTTCATTACCTGAAGTGCTCGTTGGTGTCGGGCTCGCGATCAAATGCCAGCAACCGATCAATTTACCAAAGCTTCTTTCTCTGACTTATAACCAGACCCAAATTAGCAACACGCTAGTAATAATCAGTTCTGCTAAAAAAAAAAAAAGTTTTTATAATGTGTGATGGCAAATTCACAGAGTAAGCTTCAAAGAAAGGCTGCAGATCAAAGGAAAGGGCTTTTTCTAAGAGTGTTTCATAGGTAAGCAAATGTGTTTCTAATCATTCGAATTTTGTGGTTCATTTCAGTTTCAGTTTGATGTGGTTTATCAGTTACTGCTGAATCTTTGTTTTTTGGAGAGGCTGTTGAATAGGTATAGTGAGGGGAGCCGTAAGAATACTTCACCACTGCAATCCAGTGACTTACTGCCCAGTGGTGTGACTACAGCTTCCTGCAAGCTTCAGCGATCTGCTGGGTTTGCTTCACCATTCCCTCTGTCAATAGCTGCAGGAGCCACTGGCATAAACTTGGAACCAGTCCAGTGTGTGTAATGTTCATGGACCCCGCCAGACTCAGCTGATGATTTTCTGAAAAGAAAATATTTTTTTACCTTTTGGTGAGATGATGATTGTTTCTGCCCAGGGGCATGGTAAGGCACCTGTTTTGTTCTGGGCTGGGCGAGCAGAGGATCATATGGCGCCCACTACTGACCAGGCATTGTACTGCAGACCTGTTCAGACATTTGTAAGCCTGGAGGAAATCTAGTTGGCGGGCCAGTTGGAGCCCTTCTTTATAACTCTCCATGTTTATTTGTAGCTCCCCTAGATCTCCTGTTGTGGAAGCAGCCACAAAAGTCCTGTAAGATGGGCTTGGAAGTGTGTGGTAAAGATCTTTTGAAACCACCTTTTGTGGTGTAGAGGTATTCATATCAGAGACTCGCACATAGCACGTTAGCCCACAAACTCTCCTCCATGGTCAAAGTCACAGCATTCTGATGCAAAACATATCCCAGGTATGGCCTAGGCAGTTCCACAGTCAATAAAAAAGCCGATACCCTCAAACACAGAGAGGGAGGTCTCCAAAAAGCACAGAGAGGGAGGTCTTCAAAAAGTACAGAGACTGCAATGTACAGGGCTATGAATTTGGTAGATATCTAGATGTGAATAGTGTGTTAGTGTAAAATACTATCTTTCATCTGTAGCCTGATGATGGGATATAGTTCTTACTAATCACAATAATCATAAGCATGACAGAGCCAGAGGTGAGCAGATGTGTTTAGAAATGTTAGTTGTAGGCATCACAGCAGTGAATGGTGAGATCTTCCGTTCTCACGGCAGAGATTTAGTTAATTGGTTTTCAGGCAAAGAGAAAGGCTAGCACGCACGGATTTCGACAGAACGGCAATGAATTTTCATGCCTCTACATAATTGCCTCATCTCTTGTTTTCATTTCGGCTTTTCTCATCTTTCCCAATATTTATGTATTTTAGATGGCAGATTAAATTTTAGAAGCAGATACTGTATCTGGTATACAATCACAAGCCTTTGTGGTGCCTGATCACCAGGATTGAAATAATCGTAACATCTTTGTTGTTGCTTTGTGGGTTTCCGATTTTTCTCCCAGCCAGGGGCCAGGAGATATGAAGAGGCCAAACAGATTGATTCACATATCTGTGATACCTGGGGAACCTTTAGCAAACTAAATGTTTGAGAAACATTGGGTTGATATTATCTCATCTCCAGTAAAGTTCTCTTAGATTTTTTGGTAACATTTTACTTGAGGGGGCACAAAGAATATATTATGTATTATATAGTACTTATATATTAATTAACCACAAACTAAGTCTTAGTAACATACTGATCCTATGTTAATTCATCATTAATGAATTGTGACATCTTTTACCTCAAGTAGCAACTATATATGTTCATGATTTTTACTTCAGTAGTTATTACTACATATTTTTACCCAGTCCGGTAAAGTGTTACCATTTTTTTAAAAATATCCATATATTTCCCAATTTTTCTTTTTTTCTTTTTTGTAAAACTAGCCTTGATATGTGAAACACTTAGTAACTATTTACCTTTTTTGGAGCGAGGCCTGTTGCTCAGTTATCCACCAGGTGGCGTAGTCAAGCAGTTTTCTTTTGGGTGACTCCACCTTTCCCTCTCTTGCTCTCTTAGATGTGCACACACACATACTACAATACAAAATATTTGACAGTAGTTCGGTCAAGCTCTGCTGTACACAGTTCAACAGTCACAGACCTTACCTACCGTTTAATCTTAATTGTCAGAATAATTAGCGGTCATAAATAGCTCATATTTAACTTCTCTGCATGCTGCAGTGTCTGCTGTTCCATTCTTTGGATTCATTCGATGGAACAGAGCGTTTCGGAATGTGACTATAGGACTTGAAGCGGAAGCCAGAAAGTGACCTCTGCTCTGCACTGGGCTTGAGCTTGAATTACCACCATGACTGTAGCTTATGACAGAAACCCAAAGAACAACTCAATAGCAGAACCATTCTGAAGATTCAAGGACGTGAAAGATATGAGTCCAGGGCCCCTGGGACTGAATGTGACATACTCTGCAGTATTGCCATACTTAGAGGAGAACAGACTAATATGTTAATGAATACACTAAAAACATTTGATAATTTCTTTTTTCGGTCTTTGGTGGAAAGGTTTCTTCCTGCCAGAATATATAGAAGAGGTTCTGTGATGAAATCAGCCTTTACAAATCCAAGTAATGACAAAACCACTTGTCCAGATTTATTTTAATATGATTAACAAAAAGACTGTTTACTTCTGAAATACTGTTACATGGCAGCCGGGATGCATGCTCTTTGGTTTTTGGAGGAAAGCAAGTTAATAAAGAAGACAGCTGAAGTTTCAGAGGATTTACATAATTCATGTTTACGTCCTTTAAGCTAAAGAGAGGCAAACAGTGGCTGGAACATCACAGACTCATGGAACAAAACACTCTGCTGGCTTTATGTAGATCAGCCTCCCTCATTAAAATATGTCTCTTAAGATGAACTTTGCTCGATGCAGATGAAGGGCTGTGAGTGTTGGTCAGGGTCAGAGGTCAGGCTGCAGTGCAGCCGTTAGAGTTGGCTAAAAGGTCAGTCAGGGTAGCCTCATTGCTATGCATTAGCTCCAAGAGACCAACGCTGCTCTGTAACTTTAGGGGAGGATTTAACTAATTTTAGACAGCATGCTGACAACCAAAGTTTACATAGACTCATCACCTCCAACAATGTTCATCTTTGTTTTTTTTTTCCAATGAACAGAATCATGGCTCACCGGGGTAGGGTTAGGCAGAAAGGTCTTAGCATGTATCTTGATTCTATTTCACTGGCCATATGCTTACATGATGACCTGGTGCTGTTTGCTGTAGGTGTAAAGGGTGTACTCTCAGTTTTTCTGCAGTGACCATACATGTATATTTTTAGATCTTTCAGATTTGTAGACCCTTCTGGAAAGTTGAGTTCACAAAGGTTGTGGCAAAAGACATGATTGATGCAAAAGGTATCACGTTGTTGGGTCCAAATGGTCATCTTAGCTGCCTGGAAGAGACAGGGTGCTGGAATACACTGAAAGTCTTTGCTGTGGCTTTTAGAAGAAGAGAGGAAATTAGAAGAAGGTACGAAGTTTCCTCCTTGTCTGGCGGAAAAACAGATCCACCTGGATTCCTTTGTGTTTAGTGCAAAGTGGCCTGGAATTCAGGCAGTCAGCAGGACCTTTAGATGGCTGGAGATGGTGATGAATTCTTGGGACTTCTGGGTGCCCAGATGAAGCTTGTAGACAGGGAGCCAGCATGCTCTGGATGGCACACTTGTCTTGGGTGAAGTAGATAATGGTCACTCGACAGACGGAGCTAGTGGAGCACGGCGGCTGCCGTAGAAAGAGAAATGGCAGTTTGCAAATGATCCATAAACATGGTGGAACAAACGGAGCACAGTGCAAACCCTAATTTGGGTCCTAAATCATTACCCCTCAGTGTGACAACCTTCCAGCCATCCGCCAGTACTTTCAAAAATGAGGGTGTCCTGCCAGCCGTGAGCACTCGCTGCATCTGGCCAAGCACAACACTGGCATGGGGCCAGGGCCGTTCCGAGCGTTGGCACCCTGATGAGCCAAGGCTGCCCTGGCACGGGTGCTTGGAATCAGTCTTACGCTGGAAAAGGTCACTTCAGAATTGCCCTACTGCCAATTCGAGGTAATCGGCCCAGGAGGACGCCAGCCAATCTCAGGAAATGCACAGGAAGTGAGGGGCAGGTGCAAAGAGACTACGCTCACACTTCGGCCAATTGAAGAGAGTGGTGAAAGCCTTGGCTAATGTCCGCATTCACGGCCGGGCCCGTCCGTTGGTGGGTGGTCACCTGTCGACAGCCGTTGATGGACAGGATGTGAAGACCAGCCCCTGCATAGCAGGGTGAAAGGCTGTAGGGTGACAAGAGGTTCCTGCTCATCTCTGACTCCCGAAAACTCACAAGGACACCCAAGAAGGTCAAGTGGCCGTGGCGTTAACCACTCGATAGCTCCCTTCCATTGCTTTTTCATTTTAAGTGGCCTTTAATGCCACTGTTCGAACACAATGGACCTCACTTTTGGAAAATTACATTTTTTCTCAATCCATTAAAATCCTCTTTCTAAATCGACCCTGACAGATTCCTTCTGCGATTCCAGTTTTTCCCAAAAAAATACTTGCGTTCATTTCGATGGCACCGCCGGGTAGGCCTTCACTGCCTTTACTGAGACGCGTCATGCCTCAGTGTGCAGCTGAAGAATTTTTATATATGGCAGCACTGTCCCAAATACCCAGCCTGCACTGCAACCAGATCAGCAGCTTGGCTGACAGTGCCAAGGCTGAGATTGTATTTCAATGGCAGGGAGTAAACAGACATGAGATTTTCACTTGTTCTCTTATGACTACTCGGGGGCAATCCCTGTGTGATAAGGGCACTCTGCCCTGTGACACGCTGCATAGCGCACAAAGCAGATTACAGCAATAAATGGGGCTATAGCCATGTAAATATCCATGAAGGATATCTCCCTCTAGCCAGGACTACAGGGGATCTGCTGAGTCACCCTCCTCTGTCTCTGGCTCCAAGCCCACTTGAAGCCCACTGGCATTAAGGTGGGGCTTATGGGAAACAGCAGAAGACCTTATAGGTCAAGAGTAGCACCACTAGGTGTTTTTCCATCAAAGTTCTGGAACCTGGGCTGTCTGGACCAGGAACTTTTGTAGCTACTGGCCATTTTGTATGTAGCTTTCACACTGCACAAGAGGAATTGTAACCTTTATACTAAATATACAGATCTAAAGCAAAAAGGTCATAGGTTAGAGATGTAGGATATATCAGTTAACATATTGGTATTGAAACTGGTTCACTGTGCCAATCTTGGCCGATACTTAAACTTTATAAATATTGAGTCCGTAGCACCAGAGCTAAAGACACAACTATGACAATAACGGAGGATGAACAAGTTGTTTTGTTTTTTTTCTTTATAATTTCACCAGTGTGTATGTTTGACTTAAAGACATATATGGTAAGAACAAAAACCACAGTAATTTAATGTACTTGAGATACAAAAATAATAACCTCTGTTTCAATACAGGTTGTACTGGTGGTTGTAGTCAACCAAGTTTATTGCTATAAGCCCCACCCAGTAGTTCCTGGTGAAATGAAAAGTACTTTCCTCAGAGTAGGGATGAAAAAAAGGACCATGAACTATCTCCCAGGAACTACAATTCCTAGTTCTTGTGATGGGAAATTGACAGACGTTCTTGAGTTCCTAAAAATTACTAGTTCCTAAAAAGAGTTCCTGCGGTGGGAAAGGCCCTGCTGCCACCTACTGTCACCTCTGTAGCTGGCAGATCCCACTTCCTGGACTAATCAGCTGCATAAAAACATTCCTCCGTTTCCTCGGCATACAGCTGCCCTCTGGTTAGATCCAGGGTTCCTGCTGATGAGCGGGACACTTACCACAGGCTGACAGCTGGGGAACACCTGCTTTAGATTGGCTGGCTGCTCCACCCATAGGTTTGCTTTGGGGACATCATGATCTTCTGAGCTCTGATGACCATTCAGGGTATATCTCCTGAAGTTGTGGGTTTCTCTTCTCTCAGGAAGCAGAGCTAACCTAGGTCTTTCCAGTAACTGGGGGGTGTTCCATGAAATAGGATTTCTTGCTTAGCCAGATAACATTTCAGATTTAAGGTCGTTTGGGCTAAATTTAAGTGAACAAAAATAAAGTTAATTTAGTCCAGACCACCAAAAATCCAACAGGTTACCTGTCTAAGCAAGAAACCCTGCTTCTTAGAACACCCCCCTGGCCAGTATAGTCTGGTAATACAAGTAAGATCAGCCTTCCTCTGGGTTGTGTAGCTAAATGGAAAAAGGTAATCCTTGGGTTAAAGTGACTGATGTCTCCTGGGCAGAACCAGGCCTACGCTAGCCGCTATCATGCCGGCTGCTCTAACCAGAGGCTGACTAACTTCTTTGGGGGCCCTGGTTAACAGGGGTAGGGGGCCCCCTATGTGGGCCGTTTGAGCTAATTTTGGAGCTGAAAGAGAAATAAGAGGGAATTAAGAATGATGGAACACTAGCAGTTGAACTTACTGATTAGGGTGGGGACGGGAGTACTGCTGGTAAAATTCATAGATCAGGGGGAGGGGGTATTGCACCTGTGGATCAATTAGCCAAATTTAAGACATTTAACCATTCCCGCTTTTGTGTGACCCTGGGCTGCAGCCTAAGACAGCCTATGCCTTCCTCCATCCCTGAGGCTAAGGTTAACCTTGAATTTTTGCATACCTTCATTTAATTGTGTTCTTGCTATGTCTGTTCCCAATTTGTCTACCACTCTTGCGGGATAGTATCAAATACACGGGACATGTAACGTCAGTCTTGCATCTTCACACTATTTTCTTCTACTGTTAGACTACACTGTGCTGGCTTGCTTATCAGTGAAACAACCGGTAGCTTAAAACTGTGTTTAAAAAAAACTACGTAGCACAAAATCTCAAAGTAGGAACAGTCCATTACAGCTGGGACGGGGGGCAACTTAATCTACCCTATAAACTGACAACAGACAAGTATAATTTAAATGATCATATTATGTTTATGCTTAAATGTAACTTCTAGAAATTCTGTCTTTATGGGGCCCCTAGTTTTCAGGGCCCAGGTGCGTGCCTACAACTGCCTTATGGCAAATCAGCTCCTGGTTCGAACCTCACATCATTCCAGGCAGCACATGTTGTGGCACCTTCCTCCATGACCCCACCCCCCGGATCTTTGATGATCCCACTGAATCGACTGAGCCTTGGTAACTTGGGTTACCCATCAGCATAGAGCTGGTCATCAGTTGTCCTGGAAATGTATGGTTATGCGAAAGTCTCTGCCGTCACTGTTTTTCTCCGGCTCATGATGATTATTATTCACTTAATATATTAGTAAATAATCATTTGTCTTATAAGGTTCAGAGCTTAGAATTTTCCACACTGAATTTTCCATAGCCGTTGCCCGTCTTTAATTCCGCTGTTTTACATAATAGCTATGATTTTAGATAGTACGTTTAGTCATTTTTTAAATTGCATTTTGTGTTTAAGCCAGCAGAATAATGCCCAAGTTCATGATATCCATAACAAAAATTAAATCTTGCTAAGCAACTACTGATTTAGTCATTATGAGAACCTATTAAAGTTTTGATTAAATGATTACTTGAGCTCCTCAGTGCTAACCAACACAGTGACATGTTGAACCCAGAGATGACACGACAGGGTTGATATTGATGAAGATGGTTAAATATCAGTCAACATATTCTGTTGTGTTAATGTTAGATGGTACCTGCTAGGGATTAACCCATTCCTTTTCAACATTATCTGGTATGGATGATGATGTCTGTCAAGCAGCAGAAAACTGCCCAGTCTCAGCCCAAGAATCTGATAACACCACAAACTCTCATCGGTTATACGAAATCGCTATAAATACACTGGACATTTCAGCTAAAAGGAATGTTATATGCTGTTACTCATCGTGCACATCCTTTGACATGCCAAGTCTTAAATACGGCCTGACATTAAGGTCCTGCTCGGATGCATGATTCAGTGTGTCTCTTAGCTTTCCGCCAGTAACTTGAAACAGGAACATGAAAATGGACTTGGCAATTTCTTCACAAATACCACATCAGGACTTTGGAAACCATAATTAAGGGTTACATTTTTCACCCTTGTTTATTTCAGAGTCTGGGGTAACAATTAAGGGCATTTGCCCTGCAATTACTGTGTTAAAAATAATAAAACTATTTACCTAAAATACCTGCATTTTGTGTGATGATCTGCAGCAGCACATTAAAATTACAATGTTTGGACATCGCTCTAGCTTTGTAAAGCTGCTTGAGCTTATGAGACTGAATGTGTATGGAAAGGGGACCCCAACACACATACCTGTCAGCCCCTGCCGTCAGGCCAGGAGAGTGATCTGAATTTCAGCTTGTGGAATGCAGTAAGGTGCTGTAAACATCTGTGAGATCACAGCTGAATGCTCTTTTAAACAGCCCTGCCTGAAATTGACATGTGGGCAGTATTTGTTAAAAATAGCTTGTAAAACTGATTTTCTTCATGTGAGAATTGAGCACGAATGAGGTTCACCAATCACCCATTGTAATTTAACGGGACAGACACTTTCAGTACCATGCGACCTGAATTGGGGTGTATTTATGTAGAGTCATCTGGGGTATAATGGATGGTCGCGCTGTGATGTTGAGGTTTTGGCCAGTGGAGGGAGCTCTACACGACCATACAGCTGCAGTATTGAGGCTCATTCCCATTACTGCCGGATGCTTCTATAGCATGAGACCAAAATGAGGCTCAGCTGTCACAGGTACCCAGATCCAGATGTGAAATCTGAACTGGCAGATACACCATTGCGACAGGAGTGATGGATGCCGTAAGATGGCACTCTCTCAGACTTCTCTCCACGGCAGCTTGGATTCCTACCTACTGACCTCTGAAGCTGTGCTTCCTGTTGTAATGTATGGGTTTGATGTGTCTCCTTCCGGCGGCCTGGCTTGGCAAGCAGGTGCCTTTGCAGGGAGGCTGACACCTGCTGGTGAGCTGTGAACTGCACTTGAAACTGATGATACAGACGTGGACAGGGGAGCAAGTTACCTCAGCCTGTCACTAAGAGTAACAGCTATGGTGTCCTCCCGGTTCCCTGCGCTGGGTGTGAGCTGGGAATGTGTTCTCCAGCCTGGTCTTTTGGTGTCTGGGCTGGATTTAGACTGGATCAAGGTGAATATGGAAAACTGGAGTTTTTTCCAACGTGGGCGATGTGCATGGTGATGAGAGCAGACAGCGCATGGTGGGCTTCTGCATGAGGGCAGCCTTAGACAGGCCTGGGGCTTGGTGCTGGCGTGCAGGCCGGCGGATCGCTGCTCACGAGAGCAGCGCTCGCACGAGTGGGTGTGCGAGAAGCAAGTCGCCGTGACTGCATGTGATATATCAGGACCGATGGGAGGTAATTAAATGCAGGCCTGCTGCGGAGGCGGAGCAGGGGGGCGGTGAGAGTTTAGGCATGGGAATGTGCGGCGAGGTCCTGCCGGGGCCCCGACGGCAGCTGTCCACGCGCAGACGCCTTCAGCCACGTCCAGCTATGACCGGCATCCGGCAGGCACCCAGGATCACAGCGGCATGCCAGTGATGCCAGGCCTTCCCTGCTTCCCGTCCGGCTGCTGCTGTGCTGAGAATGTTTGCTTTAGCGATCAGTGCCTGGAATGATAACGTGGAAACACAAGCACATGCCATGCGGCTCTGCCACGTCCCCCGTTCCTGTCGGACTGCGCTCTTCTCCCGACTTTTCCAAAAGCCCGGATCCATTCCACAAATGTCACATGCAAACAGGAGTGTGTGTATATTCCTGAGCTATTGGCGCGGGAGGAATGCTGGGGCTTTGGCACTTCCCACTGACTTCGCCATCGCTGGACTGGGCCTAGAAGGTGCCGGGCTCAAGACAGAGCAAGCAAGTCCAGCATTTCACTGGACGGCAACAAAATGCTTCCCAGGTATTCCTGAAATTTCGCAGCTG
>JAODLC010000002.1:5332823-5350462 GCA_026781145.1 Hippopotamyrus pictus
CCCCCCCCCCCCCCCCCCCCAAAAAAAAAGAACAAAATAATGATAACAAAAAGATCCCCACACGAGAACAGACGGCACACCAGGCCGCACTCAGGCTATCCTTATGCCTGTCCCTTTGCTGGCTCTCGTCCTGCAGCTCGAAGATTCTCTCTGCGGAGGCCTCTGCTTTCCAGAAAGGGAAAACAAATCAGAATCTCTGAGGTATTAAAAAAGAGAGATAGAAGGAGAAAGGAACAAAAAAAGGGCGACCGACAGCTCTCAATGTGTTTGTATCCTAAAACCAGAACGTTAGCACAAACCGTAATAGCTGGCACAGGCAGCAGAGATCGAATCCAGGAACTCGTGCTCACGAGCAGTGATGCAACTCAAAGCGTTTATGCTGAAGCAGTTGCTTGTTGCAGTCCCAGGCTTCTATTTTTACCATATTTATCTACTCCAAAAAGCAGCCTGCATCCTGTTGGGACCCTTTAAATAGCTCATTAGTTAAAGCAGGAAGACAGCGACATCTGATTTCTGTAAAGCATTCCTGTTCATGTTTTCTTGGCGAATGGAATGGCCACAGCCTCCCTAACGGTTATTTGGAATTTAAAATTTGCCAGACGGTGCGTGTAATTATCAATCAGCCATTCACAGAAATAGTGGAAAAAGCTGAGCTGAACCTATTATGACAATCACGTGTCACAAATAAGTAAATTGACACGTCTGGTCTTTCAGCTGTTTATCGTGATCTAATACTTGCTCCGAAAAGAGAAGCTTGCGAGAATCACATTGATTCAAACACACACGTGCTAGTGTGGGGGTCTCGTGTAAGGCAGAGTGACTGGCTTGCGACTTTGTTCAGTTTTCAAAAAGCTTTATCTCCAGGAATCAGCCTTCCAGTGGCATTCAGCACCATCTAGGCAGAGGAACGCAGGCTTTGGAGGATTCATCATCGAGGGGCCATTTGCTGTGATTTACTCAGGTGTTGACTTTGGCTCAATTACTGGAAGTCTTTCTCCATTGTTGTGGAAAATCAGAGGTTTAGTTTGGGCATGCTCCCTCGATCCACCAGACACTTTCCAAGCACTCAGATTAAATGTCCCAGAGATGGTGCGTGTGTGCATATATGTTTGCGTTGCCTATTTGCACAAAACCACACGCTGTGTGACTAATGCAGTGACAGGAATCCCGCCCCGACTCATGTCTCTACAGTACCTGTCTCCTCACGCACCTGTACTGGTGTCTCCTACCTCCCCCGACAGCTTGTCCTCACATGCTCACGCGCTCCAGAGCTGAAGCCAACATCTGCAGGTCAAAAGTGATTCCAGAAAAAGGCAGTCGGTCACTGGCCACTAGC
The DNA here is from genome assembly GCA_026781145.1 of Hippopotamyrus pictus. Taxonomy (NCBI): domain Eukaryota; kingdom Metazoa; phylum Chordata; class Actinopteri; order Osteoglossiformes; family Mormyridae; genus Hippopotamyrus; species Hippopotamyrus pictus. Next base: position 5,334,160 of record JAODLC010000002.1, read on the forward strand.
CGATTTCACTTCGCCTCGGATGGTGGTGAAGCTGGCCTAGGGTGCCATGTGGGCTTTGAACGGCACTGCTCAGAAAAATGGTCAGAGAGGCCCTCCCAGGCACTGGTGCACTGGGGGCTCCATCCCTCTGCGATAACACTTCATAGTAAATCAGGCCTATATCTGTGACAACACATTAATGCACTGGCATCACGTCCAGAGCCCACAAACTGAAGCCATTTCTTGGTGAATCAGGACGTTCAGTCCCGGCGGCATTAGGAGTCACACAGGTTCCGTTGGGGGGAAATCTTTGGGGAACACAATGTGAAACACAAAAAGCCGGCGTGTAGAGCCTGTGCGTGTCCGTCTGCGGCACGCCTGGCTTCAGTGTACCCCTGTGTGTAATAAACCCCACTGCTAATGTGCAAGGGGGTGGGGGGCAGGCAACTTGCAATTAAACAGATGCATTAGGGCTTTGCAGAGGAATTGAGTTTGACAGGTGTTGCATGAGGCCTGAAAATCCTGCCGTGAGACTGGAGCGCAGCTGTACCCTCATGAAGAATGCATCTCCCTCCCGTTTCATGAAAAACTTTCCCGTTATTGTTTATAGTGTCTAGAAGAAAAAACCAAAAAGCTATATTGCAGCTCTTTAATTTCCTTCTTTGTAACGTACTTATCCCATTAGTGTAGTGACCAGATCTCTGCATTATCCCTACACTGCAACCCCATGATCTAAGCTCATTTGCAAGACATTTTTCAAAAATTTCCAGTATCACAAAAAAAAAAAAAAATCAAGCTGTGACAATATAAAGTCATAAAATAAAGTTCTTTGTTTTAGCTGTGATTTGTTGCCAGAATGTTTTGCTTTGGTGTGATAATCATTTCAATGCTCTTGTATCCTTTATGAGAATGACTTTAATATCAAATGGAATGGTGTTTAATCGTATCTGAGAGAATGTCCTTTTGTGTATAAGGACATTATATACGAACTGAAATAGACTTAGTTTTACATTTACATCTATGCAAATCTAGCCATGAATCAGAATTCAGTATAAGCACGATGCATTTAAAGTGCATCCGAATTAATGCGGATCTTTTCGCCCCCTGGTGGTTATTTTTAGAGTGGCCTGGAAGTCCTACCTCAGGTAACATAATGAATACTTGAAGCAGCCTGAATGGGGACTTTTCATTGAGGAGTGAAAATCGCTCCTTGGCGCTATCAGGTCATTACAATGCAAACTAAATACAAAATAAATGAGAAAACCACGAGTTTCTGATGCCGTTATCAAAGAAACAGACTCTGGCATCTGGCACTCTGGCTTCTTTTACTAAGGCCTACCTCACCGTAAGCTGCTTTGCTCCTCACATACACGGAACTGTGTGCCCAGATTAATGGACGAAGCAAAATAGATGTAATTACGATTAGCTTTGAACATATGACAGCATGTCGCCATTTATCCTGTGAGGACCGTTTTTCCATTTCCCAGTTTTGGAGTTCCTGATTCATTTGGGAAAATGGATGTCTGTCAAACGGATCGCGACCCAGACGCAATAATCGCACCGCAGTCACGGTGGCAGAGCTGGACAGAACCCGAGGGTGCGTGCGGCAGCCGCTGAGTGACGTCCGTCCCGCGCCTTTCCGGGGTGATTCACCGCAGCTGGTGTACAGCTCAGAAACAGCCATGCACTTCGTCATTACTAGTAACCTTAACCCACTTCCAGTATTTCAACAGTGGAAAATAAACTAAACTGAAAAAAACAGTTTCAATGGAGGTCATCCTCCTCAATTAGCAATATGACAAGGGGATTGGTTTTCCATTTCCACTGCTGACTACCTCTGCCTTGATTCTTTATGTCTGTGAGCTTTTATATGAACTCCCCTCCCGTCTACACTGTCCGTAGGAAGCGCGTCTGGCACCTGTGGATACTATTTCGTCTCCCGGTAACGCATGCTCACAGTGTTGGCTGTGTTCAGCTTCGTCATCCGAGCGCAGCAAAGATCATGCAGACACCCTGGGGATCTCGTGAGCCCCCAGCACGCGCAGACATCGCGTGTCCGATCGGTCACGGTCAGCTGGTGCCTCTGCACTGTGACTGACCTCACGAGGAGCAGTCACATGGTCTTAACTGGAGGTGAGGAGCGGGAAATCAGGCGGACAGACAGGACGGCAGATAGATGGATAGATGGATGGATGATTTCTGTGTTGTTGAAAGGTTGGAGGTGGATGAGGAATGTGGGATAATTTTAGTAAAACTATGCAAACCAGATAAACATATAAATTAAGATGAGCCCATGTGCAGCAGAGGGTCAGTTCAATGCCTGTGCCAAGAGGCCTATGGGGTGGCTCAGAATATCCAAAGCGTGCAAAGCAGCAGTGTGCTCAGTTTTTGTATTTGCCGATGTGACTGACTGCAGGGCAGACAGAGTGAATATAACGATGATGCTGTGAAGAATATCTGACTGGATCAAAGGTCTGACGGGATCCGGCTGTGGTCAAGCGGAGGTGCCTTTCCTGTCTGATCATGTGAAGATAAAATGACAGTGTGCCGCGCTGTGGGCGTTACGGCGATGATACTCAGCAGCACCTGGCTGCGTCTGTTTTCGTATAACTCCTTAACCCCACTTGCCGTTATGACGTTAGCCATTCATGACAAACAGTGGGAACACAGTGCCAAACTGCAGTCAGCTCCTGTCTGGCCACCAGTACACTGCATAGATACGCAGAATTACGTGCTAACTTTTTATTGGCTCGTTAAGGTGGTTAATTATCTGTGTTTGAACTTATATATAAAAGAAATAATAAAAGAATAATGTGCATAATGTAATTGTTATGTTATTTGTTATCGTAAAGTATAGTGATGACAATAATCTGCTTGACGGGCAGTGCTGATTATGTGATGGCAAGTTGGCTTGCTCATCAGAACCATTTGCAACACTGAATATCTATAGTGATGCTTTGGGAAATGAGCAGAGTTTAAAATGTTTGAGATTCCTCTTGGTGATAGCTATATAAAGCCACAGAGTCCATCATGACAGGGCAAATAAACATCTTCTAAAAGATTGCAGATGTTCATTTGCTATAAATAACTTGATCTAGATTATTTCCAGGCATCGAAATTCCAGTAGTGGCCAAAACTGAAACACTAAATATTTTAGTTATTCACAAGTATGTAAACTAGCGTGCCGGAAGCGGAGCTTAGGGGCGTTGAGGATGGGATCCAGCCTGCCCGCTCACTGTCGATCTGTGGACTGCTGGCTCCTAAAGATCTGGTGTTAGGGTGGCATGTATTACAGTGTGGGGAGAGGATGGACTGACCCAGGCGTTTAAAAAAGAAAATGTACTTCTATGCTGAATGTGTACTTTGTATTGATTGTATAGTTTAATATATTGAAGCTAGTCAGAATTTTTATCACAAGTGGTGGGTTCATTATGATGTATAAGTCATTACTGGTATGAGAATGATTTAGTGCAGATGGGCCTGCAGGTTCTACTCCGTCCTGCTTTTTAAAATCACGCCAGATAATACAGTTTCTTTCAATTTAATAAGGTATTCAGAATTTGTAGATGAGATAAATGAGTTAAATTATTCCTTACAAACAGTATTGTGAATTAAGTAAAAGCTGAAATATGTTGATTGCCTGGTATCAAAATTTTATTGAAGAGCCTTTTTTCAGCCATTGAAGATTTTGGAAAAGTCTCTCTCTACTTTGCATATTTTCCCTATTCTTCTTGGGCCATTTCTTTTTTTAATTTTTGGGTCTTTAAGCATAGCTAATGCAAGCATTCTTGACATGACAAGGACAGTCCCGCTCTTGGTAACAAAGCTGGTCACATGCAAACATGGGTCTTGTACTTGAGACTATTGTCTTTTGCTCTGTCCATTTTAGCACCAGCTAGGCCCTGCGATTCTACACTTAGTGTGTGACAGTAGGGTCAAGACGTACTGTGGGCCTGTAGCAGTTGGCCCTTGTCCCCAGGCGGGAATAGTTAACGCATCTCTGCCACAGTCGTTCTCTGTGGGCGAAATGTGGCATTGATTGGTAGCTGAATCCAATGGCCACGAAAGAAATGCAGCATGTGTGTGCAAAGAGTCCCCTACTGCCCCCCCAGCACCATTCCAAATATTGAACTGGCTCCCACTGTGTCCAGAGGAATGCGCAGCCTGTCTGCTGATGCCCCCCCCCCTCCCCCCCTGCTTCCTGGCAGCCAGCTCTCTTTCATAACCACCTCCTCCTTCCAGACGCTGTGATTGTGATGATGCCGAATCTGGGCTCTAGCCATGTGCCAGGATCATTGAGGGACGATCTCCGAGAGAGGTGACCCAGAGAAAAACCTGGCACTTCCTGTATGCACACTTGTTGGCTTTGTAGCTGGATCCGTGCTTTAGCCTGAAGCAGACGTGGATGACATCGCCACTCTCATGCCGCTGGTGTTTGATCTGTGACTAAGCCTGCCTTGAATTAGAATCACAGATCAGACATGGCAGTGACAGGCCTTGAGTATTCTGCATCAAGACTGCAACGATGCACTTGGAATTACCAGAAGACCTTGGATCTGAACTGAACTATACTCCATCCCAGGTAGTTGGCACTGATATGCATAATAATGTGTGTGCTGAATCACCCTGAAACTGGGAAGAGTCGCTGGTGCATCTTGCTGCTGATGATGGGCCAGTCTTCATAGGTATGTTGGGACCTCCTTCCCTCTGTGCTGCCTCGTGTCCTGAGATGGACTGGCATGCCATCCAGGGTGTCCCCAGCCTCCTGCCTTATACTGCCTGGGATGGGCTTGTGGTTCACTTAAGTTTGCACTGGATGAGCGGTTATGGTAAAGGTATAGGTGCATGGATATTTTGATGTATATCTAGATAGATTTAGTCATATCTGCACTAAATTAGTGAAGTATTCGTCTGATGCCAAGAATGCATGGCGAGGCCATTCTGAACTTCTCTCAAGTCATCGTATCGGGGTGTCACCTGTCACATGCCCTTTGCTTTCCGGGATTGGCATCATGCCCCCTGTGACCATGTACTGATAAGCCAGTTAGATAAGAAGATACCAAAGATAGATGCCTGCATGGTATTTCTTAGACATTGAATTAATAAATTACTTGGGTCAAATAGATCTTGCACAAATCCATATGTTTAATTGTCCAGGCTACCTGAGTGACCTTCAGTGAACTCTGTTGATGGCTACGATTCACTGGTTTGTCATTCATTGCCATAGCTTAGAAATTATGTTGTCTAGCGAAGGTTTTTCCTACTTTTCTGTCATCCAGTTTTGATTACTCTAAATCATGGGTGGGGAATTCTTGGGTTTATGGCCCACAGGGTGTGTTGGATTTCATTGCTGCTGAGCTCTTATTTAAGGCTTTGATTGTGCTGTTGGATGAATCCGTTTGCATTCATGTAAACTGAACACGTCAGCTGAGGTCTTCATATTGTTCCTCAGTTTTGTTATACCAAATCTGGATTTACAGAGTAGTACTTTGAGCAATTGCGAAAAGGATTAATACTCTAGATCAGGGTTCCCAAGGAGTCTTTAATCTCAAAGATATCTTTTTCCCCAGTGGTTTTACATTTAGATTGAATATGACAGCAAAATTTTAACTAATAAGAATAAGATACCTCAGCTTGTTAAACATGAAAATTTGCGAATGACCAGTTGAGCCACTGCTCTCCAGTAACCAGTCGCCATGTCCCACACACACCTCCCAGTGTGGCATTTCCAGAAGCACATCCCTCTCTCCCACAGCAGCTCTCTAAACCACAAACATGGCCGCCCCTCCTCCGACATACTCACATGGCTCTCCTGCTTATTTGTGGCAGCTGCTTGTATTTGGACAGCTGTCTGGTGCAGCAGGGGGATTGGTGGTGACACCTTTCTGAGGAGAGGAGGACCCACTGAGTAACTGGAGCCTCTTAGCCTCTGGTTACTCTCAGGCCAGACCGGGTCAGCAAAGCACTCTGTCTGTTTCTTTGCGAGCATGTAATAGATGCATATGACTCAGGACAAGTGGGATTCTGAGTTACGTGGCGTCACTATCTTGGATATCAGTGATCGCAGACAGATGTTTTGATGATGTATGCCATTAGTAGATCAATACTACAGATATGCAGGAATTTGTTTCTTGATTTGATCGGACATGATATACCTCTTGTATTATAAACCTTCAGCCTGTCCATGCATGGATATTGTCCCCCAGCAGCAATCTGACACAGACACAGACACATACATACACCCTACCTTCACAGGCGCCCGTGCTGCTCTGTGTTGCTGGGGATTCCTGCTTCTCTGGGGAACTTGGGCTGCTCTAGGGACCTCTGGCTGCTTTAGGGGCCTCTTGCTGCTCGGGAAGCCTCTCACTGCTCTAGGGGTCTCTTGCTGCTCTGTGGGCCTCTGGCTGCTCTGGGGGTCTTTTGCTGCTCTGGGGGCTTCTTGCTGCTCTGTGGGCCTCTGGCTGCTCTGGGGGGCCCTCGCTGCTCTGGGGGCCTCTGGCTGCTCTTGGGGCCTCTCATGGCACAGGGGCCTCTTGCTGCTCTGTGGGCCTCTGGCTGCTCTGGGGGCCCCTTGCTGCTCTGGGGGCCTCTCATGGCATGGGGGCCTCTTGCTGCTCTGGGGGCTTTTTGTTGCTCTGTGGGCCTCTGGCTGCTCTGGGGGTCTCTTGCTGCTCTGGGGGCTTTTTGCTGCTCTGTGGGTCTCTGGCTGCTCTGGGGGCCTCTTGCGGCTCTGGGGGCTTCATGCTGCTCTGGGGGCCCCTGCTGCTCTGGGGGTATCTCACTGCTCTGGGGGCCTCTCGCGGCTCTGGCTTCAGCCCCATGCTTGGCACTCTCCTCTCTCTCTTCCCGGCATCCAAAAACCCATGAATGGCGTTCTCTGTGTGGGGCCTGAAAGTGTGTCTGAGCTCTGGGTGCACCACCTGAGTGATGATGCTGTCCTCGCCAGACTCCAGCATGCCTGACCTGCTCGGAACACAGAGGAGTACTGTGCTATCGTGCCATCGCCACAGCCATTAGGGGGCTCAGGCCCGGGGGCACAAGCCTGCCTCTCATGCTGTCAGGCTGGATTAGGGAGAGGCCCCACGCCCCCCCAACCACGCCCCCATGTCACCGGCTGAGCCAGGTCTCTGCAGCATCCACACACACCCCAACATGCCATTAATTCACTCTTGGCAAGGTTGCTCTTGTCACCCAAAGCCTCTAACCTGGTAATGCACAGCAGCAAATCTGACACCATTTTAGGTTACAGATAATTTCACTATGCCCACATTTTGTACAGCTAAATAAATAAAAAGAACTCCATTAAGAGGAAACTGAAGAAGTTATTTTAACCCATTCAAATGGTTATGTGGCCCTTTGTCAAGGTAAACATCATGCGACACCAACGCAGGTGTGCACGAAGACCTGTCCTCTCCTCTGTTGTGGCTTTGTTTCTTTAAATTAATATGGGTCTTTGTACTTGTCTCATTCATAAGCTCCCTCTTTTATTTTACCATTTATTTTATCTTTTATTTTGCACATCCTCTGTACCTGGAGACTCCGTGATGGCGCGATTGCCTAGCCATGCTGAGAGACGCCACGCTCCGTAAAACATCCGTTCCTAATCTCAGGGCTTATCCCACGCAGGAGCTGCTGAAACAGGACAGTCATTTATTTTAATGGTGTTAAAAGAGATGGAATGAATGGATTGGATGGTAGCTGGGCATGTGGGTAGTTGTCGAGTTCTCTGAAATGACCCTTGTCACAGAGCGGATAAGGCCGGGTTGCCCTTCATTGGATGTGTTGTACTTGGCTGCCACTAGAGGGCATGAGTACTCCATACAGCAGCACTTGGGCAAAGCAGAAAGTGAAAGTTTATCATGGGTGTTTATGATGCAGGCGATACATGAGATCACGTGGTTAATGTACAGTGTGGGTGTTACTGTATATCAATTTGTTGCTTGTGTTACTTTTGGGGAAAAAAAAAATCACTAACTAATGATTTGGCTGCTAACTTCTAAATTAATTTCCTGCCGTAACCAATATATTTATTCATATAAAACTTGGCCTGGAGAATGTAGCCTGTATAATCACATTAATTAATCAATTTCAATTATGAATAACCGTTTAGGCTGCTCACCAGAACCAGGGGATATGGAGACGCACCTTCTCGGAATGTTCTGGCAAATGTGTGAACGTGCCTTTAAAAATAGCATGGCTGCTGCATATTAATTAATTGATAATTAATTCCATTAGACCAGCCTCGCTGGAAGGTGCTCCCTGCTGCGACACCCTGCTTTTACAGTGATGTGAGGCCATTTTTATGATGCGCTGCTGGGCCACACGAACACGCAGCTGTTCATGCATTACAGATGCTCCAATGGAGGAGGAGCGGCTGCGGCGTGTTTCCACGGTGATGTGCATTTGCCTGGAAGCCTCCGGATTTATTGCAGGAAAATGGCTTTCATGCTTGCCATCAGGATCCTGATCACTAACAGGCTTTTGCTCTGCATGTCGATCCTGGCGATTCATGTGGGCTGTACAGTATGTGTGCATTTGTTTGTCTTTGGGGTGTGTGTCTGTTTGGTGGGAAAGAGGCTAATGTCTGTGGGATTATGGGTAATGGAGAGGGCATTCTGCAGAGAGGCCGACTGAAACACCATATGAGCTGATCGGACCCATGGCAGACTGACATATGACTGGTGTATTGCTTTTAGCATGAATAATGGAATGAGGCTCTCCTGCATGTTTCTGAAATACTCTGAGTGACCCTGGTGTTAGGATGGCATACCTGATTGCTGTCAGTCAGGGACACGCAGGTACTCTTATACATGGCACTAGTAACAATTATATTTCATTAAGATGTAGTTGTTTCTCCCAGTAATTAATTTGAGTTATATAGAGTTTTGAGCAATTTAAATGTCATATACTTGTTGTGTGTCATTTTGATTTGACTGGTTTACATCTGTCTCCTATTAGGACTGAGCATTTTTCATTCTGTATTATGTCTCTCTTCCTGGTGGAAACGCCCCAATAGCAATGATAAGGTAGAATATAAGTGTGGTTTTCTGCCTGCAGTGGCTCAGTTTCTCCTTCATAAGCAAACGGTCCTGGCAGGTAAGGACATGGCCATTTTATTTACTCCCATGTTCATGCCGTTTTTATGTTTCCGGTCCACGTTTACCCATGTAATCTGAATTTCCCGCAGTGTCACGGCCATGCTTGTGGAATATCTGCCTTCTCGGGAGTGGCCCCGTCTGGAAGGCGCTGGAGTCGCTTCCCCAACGCACTGCACTCCTTGAAATTTACATAGCCAAATGATCTTTGTGGTTGTCATTGGCAACCGATGGACAGGACCATGTCTGATTGGATAAAGGGACTTTGCCTCAACCCGGATCTCTGCGCCTTTGCAGGGAGGTGGCAAATCTGTCAGATCTGCTCTGAAGCCACACGTAATTTACACAGATTGTAGAGCTTTGCCCTGCAGGCTCTCACTTTTTTATCCTATGGCTCGGGGGAGGGGGGGTGTCAGCTCTGTGATTGGCTTGATGCATTGCGGAGGAGCAGCTGGGGCCAGGTGTTCACCCTCCTTAGGGAGGCCACCCTCCAGCAATGCCGAGAGTGCCCTTAGCCCCCTAATGACTAAGGTCCCCTTCTCCCTTACTGTGGTGGAGGACTCCCTTACTGAGCTTCCGTGGGTCACATGACCAAGCATGACCGTACTTGTGTTCTCGTGTACCCGTTTTACATCATTGCTGAAGTCCAGTTCCAACACTAAGAACACCAGTACACGAGGATGGTAAAAATCCCCTGATATTGGCCTTGCTGCCCCCCCAAATATCAAAGATACATCGGTTGCATCCTCGCCGAAAGAGACCAGTTCAAGGATTCATTGTGTCCCAAGATTGTTCTTGGAAGGAAAGTTAGCAACACCGGTCTTGCGAAGACCACAAGTACGGTCTTTGCTTTCTTGGTCTTAAGATTCACCCTATATTTTTTGAGTGCTAGCTTTTATTATGAGGGCAATATACATATAATAATAATAATAATATTAATAATAATAATAATACATTTGGTTTATGCAGCGCTTTTCAAAAGACACTATTAATATTCAATAACAGAACACAGCGAGAGTAATAGGCGCAGTAAGCATTCACTGACGAGAGATACAGTAATGTGGAATAGACAGTTTTAGATGGATGATGCAAGCTGAGCAAAGGGAGAATGGAGGGATCAAAGTGGAGAGAGTAGAGTGGCAGGAACTCTAGAGCTTGGGGGAGCAAGAAGGTTTGAGGCAAGATTTGAAACCTGGGAGGTAGGGTGAGTTATGGATGCCGGAGGGAAATCCAAAGTCTAGGAGCAACCCAAGAGAAGCTGTGGAGTCCAGAAAGAAGAACAGCAAGGAGCTCAGAAGAGGAAGATCTAAGAGTATGACAGGGCGAGCAGGGATGGAGAAGATCGGGCAGGTGGGAGGAGTAAGGTTGTTAAGGTCTTTAGGTGAGGAGAATTTTTCATGTATGTATGGCATGAATTTTGGGACTTAATCAGATCAGGGCACCAAGGCTATCTGGGACACAGGGTAGCTGGCACACTGCAGCTTGGAAGACATTTCATCAGCTTCCAGCTTTCTCGGGAGGCATGATAAATGTTTGCTGCCATCCTTCTGCACCAGGGGATGCTCCTCTGAGATCAGAGTGCTGTCGACTTTGGACACAGAGACAGAGAACGGTTGTGACAGGTTTGGTGTCTGGCTGAAACGGTGGCCTGCAGAGAGGAATCGACCTCCTGGAGGCTGGGCACAGGGGCTGCAGGTTCAGCTGCTTGCACGCCTGGTCTACAGCATGTATGCATCAGACACTCATGAATAATTAATCAGCGCAGAGTGAGGTCAGGCTACCTAGGTTACTCTTTGTGTGGGTCGTATTTCTCCAGAAACAAATGTTTGATGCTTAACTACTTGTAATGCTTCTGAGAGTCAGAATTAATTCTTTTCACAATTAATCCTTTCCTGTCTCTGTATATAAAATATATCATTTTAGCTTCTGGGATGATTTTCAGGACACTGTTGACTTTTGCATGATTTACCATATTAGTGTGAGAGACAGATAGTGATGCTGGCTGTGCACTAGCGCCCTCAAATCCCAACCAAAGTTTAAAGCTGCAGTATGGCCCTGATTAGTTGTACAAGTTCCCCCCAAAGTCTGATCTTTCAGTGAATCTTGCTATTTTCCATTATCTGTGAGCAGCTCCTATCTTCCTCGATTACTGGTTTCCTTTTGAACTATAATTCAGTATGTTGCTCTGACAATAGCTATGCCTGGCAACCATCTTAAAATGAGAAATCTGGATCCCAGGCTGGTCACTGAGTAGAAGAAGTGTGGAATAATCTGGAAGAGGATGTCTTTGTCAGACACGTGGATACAGCAGCTATCAGCCCGCAGGATGCACTTATGGTACTAAATGTATCGCATTTACATGTTCATGTAACTTAAGGCCTATTATCTTTACATGCTCTTTACTTTATCGATTTACACACAGTGGGTGGGCATATTAAGAGTGTAGTAAAGTCAGTATTCCCTGGGTAGCACTCTTAGTCCTTGGGGGATGGACATGTAACCACATTGATTTGCATCATGATTTTCAGCCAACTGATCCTTATTCTTCCCTTTTTAAGGCATATTTCCTATTTTTATCCCTCTCCCCAGTATACCTGATGTTCAGAATGCCCTTGGCTGAGTGCTGTTTTAGGTGTTCCGGTGTCCACCAAAACGTCATCTTTTCATTCATCTGAAGATTATTTTTATTATTTAGGTTGTGTAGTTCACCCCCTCCCTTCTTTTGTCCTGAAAAGTGAAAAAAAAAGTGAAAAGAAAGTCTGGACTATCTACCACAGATTGTCACAGTGTGACCCGGTGTCTGGACCATTTACCACAGATTGTCACAGTTGTGACCCGGTGCTGTACTGTCGCTGTGACCCGGTGCTGTACTGTCGCTGTGACCTGGTGCTGTACTGTAGCTGAGCCACCTCTCCCCGGTTGACCCCCTCTGGACCGATGACCTTCTTGTGGAGCTGGGCTTCTCCTTGGGCTGACCGGACCCCTGCTCTGTTTTCTCAAGGCTGCCACACTGCTCCTGTATCTGTGTGAGCACCACCAGAGTCAGCTGAGTCCCGTTCCCCGGCCCATGTGACCACTGCAGGCCCCTGGCAACCAATGGCGTGTTACTATGCCCCCTCTGGTGGCATCCAGCTGCACTTTCATGATCTCTGAGTTGTCAGAGCGGCCATGTTGTAAGTCTGATTTAGGCTGGGAGAGAATTCTCCCAGGACAGGAGGTCAAAGCTATAACAGGGCTTTAAGATGGCTTTTTAATGTGCTCCAGTTGGTCTGGCTCACACAGAGCCCTGTGTATGTATAAGGACTTGTGCTTCTTAGGATCGCATACCTACAATTTTGTATTAGATTCAAATGTTGTATTCGGGTCTAATGTACATATGTTACAGGGATGGGACCCGCTGTGAGAATCAGTCAGCCACTATTTGTGTCGGTCCCCTTAAGCAGCACAGCTTCACTGTGAATTGCTGTGGGGGTCAGATCCTCGGGAGGGCTGGTCGGCAAACCAGGTCACTCCTGCTAATGTCAGATAAACTTACTCAAACCAGGTCAGCGGCAGCTCACGTTTTTACACACACAATACACACACACACACACACACACACACGCACACACACACACACACACACACACACACACACACACATATATATATGACGTCACACCACCACACTATGAACAAGACCCCAAGATACTTAAACTCCTCTGCTTTAGGTAGTAACTCACCCCCCACCTGGAGAGGGCAATCCACCCTTTTCCAGCTCAGAACCTCAGACTTAGTGGTGCTGATCCTCATCCTGGCTGCTTCACACACAAACCACCCCAGTGCATACTGCAGGTCACAGCCCAACAACGGCAACAGGAACTCATCATCTGCAAAAAAAAAGCACTATCCTGAGGCCCCCAAACCAGACCCCCTCCATCCCTTGGCTATACCTAGAAATTATGTCCATGAAGGCCATGAAAAGAATGGGTGACAAAGGGCTGCTTCGGTAGAGTCCAACCCCCACTGGGAATGAGTCTAGCATACTGCTAGCAGTTCAAACCCAACTCCAGTTGTAAAGGGACTTAATGACCTGTAACAATGGACCCCGTACCCCATTACCCCTGAAATACCACCCTCAGGACCCCCCCGAGACACACAATTGTAAGCCTTTACTAGATCCACAAAACACTTGTAGACTGGTTGGGCAAACTCCCATGAACCCTCCAGTATCCTTGTGAGGGTGAATGGCTGGTCCAGTTTTCTGCAGCCAGTATGTGTTTGTTCCTCCTGGATCCAAGGTTCAACCAATGGGCAGACGCTCCTCTCCAGTATCCTGGCATAGACCTTCCCAGGGAGGCTGAGGAGTGTGATCCCCCTGAAGATGGGACACATCCTCCGGTCCCCTTGCTTAAAGATTGGGACCGTCACCCCAGTCTCACAATCCAAAGGCACTGTCCCCAATGTCCATGTGATGTTGAAGAGCCATGTCAGTCAAGACAGCCTAACAACATTAAGAACTTTCAGGAACTTAGGGTAAATCTCATTCACTCCCAGATCCTTACCACCAAAGAGTTTTTTTGAGTACTTTAGTGACTTAAGCCCTAGTGATGTCCTACTATGATTGTTCCAGCTCTATTTTCTCTAAGGAAGACATATCAGTGAGATTCAGGAAGTCCTCGAGGTACTCCTTCCACCACCTGACTATATCCATTTTTGAGGTCATCCCAACTGTAAACAACATGGGTAAATCCCTGCTTTCCCCTCCTGAGTTGCCTGACAGTTTGCCAGTAGCTGTTGTGAGACTGACTAAAAGTCATTTTCCAAGGTCTCACCAAACACCTCCCACACCTGCGTTTTTGCTTCAGCAGCTGCCAAAGCTGGATTTTGCTTGGCCTGATGGTACCTGACAGCTGCCTCAGGAGTCCCACAAGCAAACTAAGGTCGGAAGGCCTCCTTTTTCAGCTTGACAGCTCCCTTTATCATTGGCGTCCATCACTGGATCTGGAGACAGCTCAGCTCCTCTCTTCACCTGAGTGTCCAAAACATGTGGCCACAGATCCTAAGACATGATTACAAAATTGATCATTGAACTGCAGCTTAGAGTGCTCTGATGCCAAGTGCACTTATGAACACCCTTATGTTCGAACATGGTGTTTATTATGGACAAACCGTGGTTAGCATAGAAGTTCAATAACAGCACTGCTTGGGTTTAGAGTGGCCAAGTCATTCCTCTCAATCACACCCTTCCAGGTTTCAGTGTCACTACCCACATGAGCATTACAGTCCCCTAGTGGAATAATGGAGTCCCCAGAGGGAGCACCTTTCAGCATTCCATCCATGGCCTTCAAGAATACTGGATACTCTGAACTAGTGTTTGACGCATACTTACAGACAACAGTCAGAGCCCGCCACCCAACTCAAGTTCAAAGGGAGGCCACCCTCCTATTCATCAGGGTAAACTCCCACATACTGGTGCCAAACTAGGGCTATAAGTAGACCCACATCTGCCTGGTGCCTCTGACCAAGGGCAACTCCAGAGTGAAATAGAGTCCAGCCCCTCTCCAGGAATTTGGTTCCAGCGCCTGAGTTGTGTGTTGAGTAGAGCCCGACTATATCTAGTTGGTATATCTCTACCTCCCACACTAGCTCAGTCTGCTTTCCCACCAGAGAGGTTACATCCCTGATTTGATAGGCAACAATTGGTCCCTGAGGCCCCTGCCTTCAACTGCCCCCTGATCTGCACTGCTCCAAACCCCACGGCCCTTCCTGCAATGTGGTGAGCCCACAGGAGGGTGGTCCCATGTAACTCTTTTGGGTTGTAACTCTTTCACCTGGCCAGGCCCCATGGTTAGAGATCTGACTACCAATTTTCACGGTCTATGTCAGTCATACTTTATCTGGACACAAATAACCTTGGGAGACCCTACCAGGAGCAACTACCCCTGACATCATAGCTCCTAGGATCATAGCGGCATACACCCCTCCACCACAATAAGGTAGCGATTCATGGAGGGGTCTGTTCATACCATTCAATACGTAACCGTAGTATTCACCACTGCGTCACTTGCAAGCTACTAATAGCTCATAGGGAGCCAATGAGTAGCTCCTATAACACTTTTTTAGAAGTAGAACCAATAATAGTAACTTGCTTTTACATGGAATTATTGGGGCACTATAAGTAATTATACTAATGAGCACCACACTGTCTGCCGTCCCGTGCCCCCCACCAGCTTGATATGTTGATATTATCTCAGTATCCTGTCAAACACTAAGCTCCCCAGATTGTTTTCATTGTAGATGTAGCTGTCACTGAAAATAAGGTTGGAGACCCCTCCATTGCCCATTATCAATTGAGTTACACATTCGCTGTTCCCCACATCACATTACATTATGGTACACAGAGGGCCATCCATACCTGCTCTGTGTGTGTGATGGAGCACCTCTATTCTCCGTTGTCATCCATTTTGCTGAGAAATCTGCTCTATTCTGTATCCAGGTGTATCAAGGATTTCCTCCCACCAAGCACTGTGGACGGCCTAACCCTAACCCTTGTTGGTTTTGATGGCTGAAGCCAGCAGTGATCCCCGAACCCCACAGACCCCACTCTCTCTCACACCGAGCACAATACCCACATGGTCGCCAACGGACACTGCTGCCACGGCAACAGAGTAATGCGAAGCTGCCTGTTTTCCTCAGATGGTCCTGGTGCTGAGGAATGAACAAATAATCACGCGCAAAGAGCCGTTGAGTTTGAGGAAGGCTTGTCACTCTGAAGGAAGAAATGAAAGACCTATGTGTTTCCTGATATATTAGTGATACACCTCATCCTCACATTGGAAAAAACATTCCAACGCTCAGACATATGACCAGGTCTGCCACATATCTGTGAAGTGCTGTTTTGTTTATGCCCTTGCCAGTTCATGTACTGCCAGTTCATTTTGAGTCTTCACAAAATGGCAAAAAAATCAGTCAGTCGTGTGAAACAACCATGTTGTGTGAATACCTTCCTGAGCTTTATGTGATGCGGCATGTGTGTGTGTGTGTGTGTGTGTGTGTGATGCGGTGTGTGTGTGTGTGTGTGTCTTGTGATCCCCCAGTGCTGCCTGGGACCCTGACCAGGATAAGTGGTTGGGAGATGGATGGATGGATGTGATTGATGTTTAGTTTAACATACAAATTTGCAGTTTATATTAGATGTGCATATGATCATAGTAATCAATTCGGGGGGGGGGGGGGGGAGGGGGGGG
>JAODLC010000002.1:5357455-5383261 GCA_026781145.1 Hippopotamyrus pictus
GCAGCCTTAGTCCCCCCCCCACACTCCCCACTCCGTGGCAGCCCCCGGCGTGGGTGGCCGTCCCTCAGCTAAGACGCCAAACCCGTTCAGCACACCGGTGCATGTAGGCCCCCGCTCGGAGACGTGCAGCTTGCGGCTCAGCAGCACGATTGCGTAAGAGCCCTGTGACGTTGTGAACACAAAGTACAAGGTTATGTTCTGTCGTAGGAGTATTCTGTTTTTTTTTGGTGTGCGGTTGGGAGAATGGCTCAGGGGGATTTGGGGGGGATGACAGTTAGGTAAAGATTGTATCTATCCCTCAGGATTGCAGCTGTAAGGAGTGCTGGGAATGCGACACGCAGGACTGCATGCGAACAGGCAGAGATCTGCTCTGCTCTGAGCATGTCAATCGAGGTCTTAATGAAGGACATGGCAAAGGTCAGCAGCCTTGGCAGAACATGCCGTTCCTCTGAGTGACAAGCTACTCGAGCGGCCGAAGTAGGCGGTGTCCCTCCTTCGGGAGAACGCTCGCATCCACAAACAACAGCACTGTGTCCTGCCAGTGTCTTCCCGGCCCAGTGCAGCAGGAGGGATGTCATGCAGCTGCGAGGTCATAACCTCCTGCAGTGTGCTGTGTCATGGGCCGGCTGGGGGGGCGTGGGCTGGGGGGGGTGATGCACTGGGACCTGTCCCCTCCCCTCCCTCAGGGGCTCGTGCAAGACACAGAGGACAGGAGCCCAGAAATGGTGAGGCAGCTTTTAACAGGGACGAGATGGTCGAGGGAAGGAGATGCTGACAGGGAAATGTGACTCCCTTTGTCACTGTGACTCTCCTGGTTGCCTCCCTGTGTATGCTAACCAAGGTAGAGGGGGAGGCCTTTTAAATGACAGTAGGAGGGGAGAGAAACCACAGATCACTGTGTCTGCATCGTCAGGGCGATGCGGCAGCTCCAGTGGGCTGGGCCAGAAACTGCCGTAAATAAATTCCATCCGGCACTGTGGGGCAGGGCACAGGGACACGCTTATGTGAAAGGTGCTGCACGGAAACTGAACCGGACAGGGCTGGATCTGCCTCATGGCATTGCGGAGGCTTTCGTCTGCTTGGCACGTTCCTCGCAAACCCACTCCAGTGAAAGTAGGACTGCCCACAAAGGCGGCCGCGAGACAGAAGCTCATTGTGAAGAGAGAGCCAGCCGGCGCATGGGCTTATGGCTTACATAACAGGGAGAATGTGCCCGAGCCCCAAACATGCAAGGTACTGGGCTTACAAAACAGCTATTTTCAGCCCGGTCTCCCTGGGGGAATCCTACTTAAAGTCTTGCCTTTGGTGCAGAGAAGAACGGCTGAGGTAGAACAAGAAGTCTTTGGCTGAGTGTTTGCTGCTTTTGAGAACACTGAGGAGGTCGTGGTGACAAGGGGTGCATCCTAGATCATCAGAGACACACGATTGGGATGGGATCGAGTGGAATGAGGTCTCGGCCAGGGTGTGGTTGGGGAGCAGCATGACATACAGAACCTGTAAGGAACTTGATGTTCTGACAGCCATGATCCGGTCATGTGAGCCACAAGGTTGAACGCTGGATCTACCCAGCACACGGCCTATCTGCCCCACCCCTCTGGTCTTTATCTCTCTGTCTCTCTCTGTCCAATGCTCCCAGAGGCTCACGCTCTTGTTCCATGTAAAATGGGTGTGCATGATGCCCCCGGTGGCTGCAGGTAAATGCCAACATGGGCAGGAAGACTGAAGTCCCCACACCTAGACACATAGGCTGGCCTACAGCACAGGAGTCCATCACACGTCTGCACTCTAGCGCCCTGTCTGCTTGTGATCCCCTTCCACACTCTTGACCGTATGTCCACACATCTGCATCCTCCCAACACGAAATGTAACAAGTGCAGTGGGTCATTCCATTTCCTTCTCTGGATGTGACTCAAGACTCACAGTGCTGCCTGTGCTCCACTGGCTGTACTGCCAGCCTTAATGGAGAGTTGTTTAGCCAAGATGCCCCATCAAAGCACCTCATAGAAACTGCAAACGCTTTCCTAGTCCCCGCATCGCAGCCGGAATTCACTCCAGGCACACACATGCACTCTCAGGGAGACCGGAAGCACAGGTAGATGGGCTCTTCATCCATTTGTAGGGAATTCTGGAAAGTATCATCCCAGGCTGAGCCATTAACATTTGATGATGTTTACAGAATGCACACTGCGCTGTTTGAAGGCATTAATGAGAACATCAGGGGCATCTCTATTGTGTAGCTTGAAAAGCGTGCTGTAAAGGGTACTTTAGGGAGTTTTCCTGGTGATGGGTCTGGACATGCAGGAGCAGGTGCCACGGTGCTACACGAACACTTGGGCCCAAATCTCCCCCAGATTATGAAACCATGATGCATCCACTGACTGCAATCCCATCCTCACTGTTGCCATGGAGAGAGAAGAAGGAGACAGCAGTGGCCAGTGTCACAGATGTAGGATCTTTCTCAAATCATATCTGCTGCATATCCAATGTGTTGTCATGGAAATTACCCCATTCGCATGCGCCCCGGGAGCCATAATGCATAAGGGGGGGGGCTGCATGAATGCCAGCAGACAGACATAAAACGCTTCTATCCTGAATGGGACATGAGAGTGACCTTGTGATAGATCCCCAGGATAGAGGTATGAGTTGTACTCCAAATTTCCCTCCTCAGTCCTTAGATGAAGAAAGCGACATATATCTTGGTTTGCGTCTCAGTTCTGGAAATTGCGTTATGATGTAATGGGGAGTTTTCACGACCACGTGTGCTCTGGGGAGGGGGGTAGTGTGGACTTTGACACACCGTTGGCTGGATCAGCTCATTCCCCTGACATGTTGCACTAATAGGTTCCAGGGTTTGGGCCAGCAAATCGTGTTATGGATAATTTCTGGCTGGTTTTATCAAGGCAGTGCAGGCTGACGGCCTCCAAATGGGTTGTGGTGTCAGGATGGGATCTTCAGGTGACCACAGACAACATGAGCTGCCCCCACCAGGGTCATGCCCCAAGTTGTCTTCCTCCAGAAGGGTCATGGGAGACTGACACAGCATTGAAGTCACCTCTGGGTCTGCACCATGCAGAAGATGTCCCAGTAACTCAGACTCAGAAGCATCCAGACTTATCTCAACATGCTAACATATTTTCTATATCACTTTCAAGCACGAATGCAAGTGGTCATCAACAATGATGGGAAAAGGCTCCGGATGAAACCGGCACGTGCTCTGAATGGTAGGCTTTCTGTGTGCTCTGAATGGTAGGCCTTCTGCATGCTCTGAATGGTAGGCCTTCTGCATGCTCCGATTGCTAGGCCTTTCACATGCTCTGAATGGTAGGCCTTTTGCATGCTCTGAATGGTAGGCCTTCCATGTGCTCTGAATGGTAGGCCTTCCACGTGCTCTGAATGGTAGGCCTTCCACGTTCTCTGAATGGTAGACCTTCTATGTGCTCTGAATGATAGGCATTCCACGTACTCTGAATGGTAGGTCTTCCATGCTCTCTGAATGGTAGGCCTTTCATGTATTCCGAATGGTAGGCCTCAGCACATCTTTCTGACTTTTTTGCTAAAAGCTTAAGAATATGATTACCAGAATGATCTGAATGAATCTCGCCTGGCCTGCATGTAAGAACTGAACATGTATTTAATACTGGAGGCCCTCAGTCTCCTGCCTCTATTAAGCAAACATGATGCAATCCTTGCCACTGAGCTCCTGGGCTGATCTTTGTGTGCTTTAGCTCCTCTACATGATATACTCTAAGCATGACATGAGTTTGCAGGGCAGGAGGGGTAGGTGAGGCCACTCGGATGACACAGGAGGCCTGGAAGTTGGAGGTGATGTACAAATGCCACTTTGGGTCTTTCTGTGACTTGATTTATGAAACAAAAGCAAAGAACACCTACAATAATGTCATTATTTATGGCATGTATCATGCATGTATTGTTAAAGGGAAACCTAAAAGCTAAGGAATACATACATAAGGCTCACTTCGCTGTTACACTGTCATTATGCTTGTGTTCAGGGCTCTTGCCCCATCTGTTATGTGGAGGTCCAAACTAATTACTTTCTGAATTTGATTTTGCTGCATTTTGTCATGCATCCCACTCAATATGATCCTGTGAGTCGAAGTGTCAGTTATTGCAGTTGTATTGAGGGACCTTGTAATGTCTATTTACATACAGCCATCTTACCTCTGGCTTGTTTACTCTTGGTTCCATTTACACCTGCTGGATCTCAACCCACCAGTGTGTATCAAATCCAAATCTCAGTCATAACAAATCCCACATGCATCACGCAAGTCTGATTCACAGTCTTTTCTTCTGTGTCCCATTAATATTCACAGCCACACAAACTGATGGAGAATTTTCTGGAAATGCATTGTAGAAGAAGAGTAGACAGTTTCTCCTTCCTTGCTTTATTTTTTCAAATAAAAGGTAAATTCAGTTTTAAAAAAACGTCACAGACATGTCAGGGATAACATCAAGGTTCAAGGTGAGGATCAGGATGATTATATGGATTGTAGAACGTGGAGAACTTCCTGTGTGAAGGTGACTGACAGGGAGTATACAGCTACGGTTCAGTACTGATCACATTTCCTCATGTAGCTCCGTTTGGACAGACCATGTCCGTCTGGGTCGCCTGGTCTCTGCAGTCAGTGGCCGTTCCTACAGATGGCTCCACGTGAGTGACATGTGCTGTCACCAGGACTCCCTGCTGCACCGCCCACACGGCTCCCAGAATACTGCCACCTCCCCCAAAGCCCCATCACACAACCCTCTCGTCCCACGCTGGGGCCTCGTGGAGCTTAGCTTAGCTTAGCTTCCTGCTTACATCTCGAGCTGCCTACTGGCTTTTTTGCAAATCGGGCCCTTGGTGACATGGGACTGTGTATGGCCAGTATGGGGGGGGGGGGGACATCTCTCTTCTGAGGTGCATAGGACAGCCCATGTGATCAAGCCACGTCAACAAGCGGCTGATAGCACTGCCCTACGGCGGGGGGCGCAGACCGCATCTCTGATGTACCGTTACGCACCATCTGTCTCCATCCCAGGTCGGCAGGACGCCCTGGCAAATGTGTCCTGTGGCACAAATGACACCCAGACCTACCTATGCTTTCTATGTCTTTAAACAGGTGAAAGGGAGAGAGATGAAGGGACTCCCATACACGGCCATGGGTCTTGCAATGATTTCTGGGTTTATTACCAGCCTATTTCAGTGTTTTTCATATCACTCTGGCTACCTTATTCCACCAGTATCCAGGAAAATGATTCAGTGAGCAGCTGGTTGTACTGGTTATACGTAATAACTCAGGCACCATTGTCTTGTTTAATCACCCATGCCCAGATGTACACTAAACAGATCACCGCCTGATCGAGCTTTGGCATGGAATCACAGCGGTCCGGGGAGATAATCACCAGCTGTGGAATTCCCTATTCAGACGACTCTCGTGATGCTAGCTGGTGATCTGATCTCCCCAAACTGTGGTCAGTGAACGTAACAAAACCCCGGAACAACGACGGGAAATCAATTGTTCTGCTGAAGTCAGAGCCTGCTCTGATTTTAATACAAAAGCTAACAGCCTGCCGATAAAGTCCCCTGGTAATACACATTTTAAACAGTGCCACATGGTGTTGCAATGATCCATCAGGAAAATGAAAACAAAACGCCGTAAATCTGTACTGTAAATCTTCCCGTTGGATTCCTCTAAGGAGGAGCGCGGGGGATATTTCCCGTGGCATCTTCCCCAGTGAGAGGTATTTGGAGGAGGGTTTGCTTCACTCAAAGCAGCTGAATTTAAACACCTTTAAACAGCGACTCTGTGAGTCTGAGTCTGCCTCTCTGCACTTTGGCATGTCCATGGAAGGAAAAATAGAGACCATAGGGACTTGGTCTAAAGAGACAAAGTGATCTCCAGTAATAAATGAGAATATCACAGCTAATTAAGTGACAGGGAAGAGTGTGCGGAGACTCACCTCATTCACTTTATTTATTCAAAACCGCCACTGTAATCAAGCTAACGAGGGGGGAGAGTTTGAGACATTAGTGAAAGGCACCCCAGGTGAAGATGAGGGGAGGGGGCCCAGGGCCAAAGCCTGCCATGG
This sequence comes from Hippopotamyrus pictus, assembly GCA_026781145.1. Classification (NCBI taxonomy): domain Eukaryota; kingdom Metazoa; phylum Chordata; class Actinopteri; order Osteoglossiformes; family Mormyridae; genus Hippopotamyrus; species Hippopotamyrus pictus. The sequence goes on from JAODLC010000002.1 coordinate 5,363,546, forward strand.
GCAGCCATTCCATGCTCAGGGCCAAACTGACGCTGTCAGCCCTACATATAATGTTCCATATGGGAATTGGAATTATTGATGAGGACATTGGGAGCACGGCTATGAGGGCTGACTGAGCCAGGACCTTACTCAGCACATCTGTGACATTCCCCTTTGGGCAAAGTTCTCCAGGTGTCAAACTCCGCTGAAGACCACTGAGAATTGTTTTGTGGCTCCAGCATAAGGTCCTGGCAGGGAGACTCAGTCCTCCTGGCCCTCTCTTGGGAAGCAGCCTTAATTAGATCTGAGTGGCCACAGCCCATTCCACAGCCAAGCGAGGAAAACACGGGTGCGAGAGCCGCTCTTAGATTGGCAGGGTAGGAGCAGCTGTTTAGAAGCGCCTTTATTCTTGAGCACCAGAGGAGTAATGAAATCACAAATGCTTCTCTGATGTTCAAAAGCTGCCCCCTCCCCAAAACAATGACAGTATTTCTGCATAGGCTTCCTTTGGTTAATTAGTATTTTATCCCTGGGGAGGAATCAAAACAAACAGAAAAAAATGTATGGAGTGTGCATGCTATCCCTGACAGAATGCATTACAGAATACAGAGCAGGAAGATTTTATTTTTATTAATAAGATGTGTTTGAGCCCGCAGATCAATAATGGAAAATGAAATTGCCACATGAGGTCAACATGCCCCCGACAGACGACTCTTCTAAGTGAGAACCCTGTGTTCTCAGCACCGTGAATTAATGGTATGTACTGCTGGGAGTCCATGTGACATTTCTGCATTTGCTTGGTGCTTAGGCCAAAACATGATGTAAGCCTGCCCTCGGTTCACACAAAAACAATAAAAATAATACATTAAGAGGATGATGGGAGAGGGCGTTGTGTGGTATGATGCTGTGAAGGGATCGATATTTTTTCTGTTCTTCCACAAAAAGCCAACACGCATGTCAGATGCCCTACAAGCCCCAGCTGAGGCCTCAGACGGCGACGTGGTGGAGGGACGGCTTCCTGCAGCTGTGGGCACAAATTCAGAGTTTGAAGTGAAGCTTCAGAACGTCACTGATCACTTCTTAATCAGTATTCAGGAGGGTATAATGGCCTTTTAAATCTGATTAAATCAAATGGGAAATTACATTTAGGAATTTACTTTAATGTCTTGTGAGTAACACCAAGGCAAACACTGTGAGCTTTGTTGGGGGTAATATTTGGGACATAGATTCTTCCATGATGACCAAAATAACAGTTTCCTCTGTATATGTTCTGAATACAAATGTGAGAATAAAAAAAGGCACTGGGCAGCAATGGAGGTTCTTAAGATAAGCCAGTCATATATGTTCCTTTACTTGTCATGTCTCAAGACCCAAACATCACTTCCCACCATAAAAAAATTTAAGATTTTTCTGTATCTTGGTCCTAATACGCTTGCCAAGAATGACTGAATATATGCTCTAGTTTAATTAAATATCATTAAACTAGAGGTGGGTTCAAATATCAAGCATGATTTTGTTTATTCATGTCAATACTTTTTACATATATTGACTTAATACAAACATTTAGGAATTAAATTGTTCTCCTGTGTGTGACACAGATGCAGGAATTTTAGGGATAATGATTGGCTCTGCTTTGAGACTCCAATAGAATTTGGACCCCAGGCTGGGGTCATCGACGGTGTGGAGCGCTGAAGGCAGCTGCCATAAGGAAACCATCTTTTGTATGGAAGCAAAAGGAATAAAGCAAACAATGCATGCCAAAATCAAGCTTGTTCAACAGCATGCACCTCACTCGCCTAATCCACGGAAAATTTGTCAACAGTGAGGCAGACATTCAAGAGAGCTATCTGGTCTGTCTCTCCCAGTGTCCCAGCCCTGATGTCCCCTCTCTCTGTCTGATGTCTATTCTGTGGCTGATTAAATAAACTTTGAAAGCCTCACACTGAAGACTCTACAATCAAGATTGACTTTGAAGGATCAAAGGTGAGCACTGCTTAAAGATAACCCTGAGGTAGTCAACAATTGGAGTGCTTCCAAATTAGTGCCCTAATTGTTCCCTCACTGTTCACATCAAGCCAGTGTTTAATCATTAAAGGCTGGGAACTTGATGAGTAGGAAGATTTGTTTTGATTTAAAGAAGAATGTATAATGTACTATATGTGCTATATAGATCAAATTAAACAATGTTTTTTAAAAGGATCTTAACTAATTGCAAGCTCAGCTTCTTGTTTTATATTGTTTTAAACTCTGAGAACAAAAACGGAGTTGTTCTGCCAGACACACAGTTGACGGCAGGTACCACCTTCAGATGAACTCAGTGCAATCAACGGAAGAAAACAGACTCACTGCAAGGGAACCTTATCATGCAACACAAAAAGCACCCATAATTCAATTTAAAACCACTGCCTCAACCCACTGGACCCAAACATTCTCAATAAAAGTGTATTTGAGTACAGCTTCATTTTCAGACCAAGCTGTAAGATAACTGTCAGCCATGCTCTGTGTAGAGAATGCGATTGTAATGGTCCAACCATAGTGTACAGCTGTACAGCTGAATGACATGTTGGAAATAGCGGCAGCTTATATTAATGAGATTTCTGACTATGACCACAGCTGCTCAGTACCAGACACTCGGTGTTCTCTGACCTGTCAATTTGCGGTCCTTGTAGTAATGAGATTGATCTCTCTTCACTAAAAAAGGGAAGGACACACACACAATCATTCCATGCCTCTGGAAAATGCTGAAATGGCCCATTAGCTGCCTCTAAAACACATCAGAGTTTAAGTTTACAACTGCTCAGGGATGGCAAGGATTTTAAACACTTCCGGTGGACATTTGCATCTGTAAATTCTGCAGTGCAGCCTCCATGGTGGATTTATGTGTTTATGGGTGTGTAATGATCTTACACACTGTGGATTAATATTATGCTCTGTCTGTTCCCACGACTTTACATGTTACATCCCATTGTATCAAGTAGATTTTTCCACACTTACGGCATAACACTGTGTGAATGGTTACATTACACTGCTCTGTAATGGATCTAACCAAACTGTAACATGTTATGCCCTCTAAGTCCTTGTGACAATCACTACTTTGTACACAGTTCTGTTAAAAAACTCTTTCCTCACTGTTTTCAGAATATGAAATTATTTTTAATAAAAAGAGTTCCTGACAGACTACATTTTATGACAACATTTTATGGGTCACAATCTTATACTCAGTGTTATATATTATAAATATCGTTTCTTTAAATCTCACTACTTAAAAATACAAATTATTTTATAATTAACTATTTTTATGTATTAATGTTATATTTAATAAAATATTTATCAAATAACTTCCATAAATATGTATGCCTTGTCTGCGGTATACCTAAAAAGAGTTTTCCTGTGAATTTCTGGCGGCTCTTGTCAACAGCTTTTATGGAATATTTCTGAGATGTGGTCAATAGCCTTTTTTAGGTGGAGCTTCCCTCTATTGCCTAAGAGGGAGCAGGCGATCGCCGCTGTGTCCAGAATGCTTATCACGGTCCCTACGAACTGCTCATACCGTACAGACCTCACCGGGAGGGGAGGCTGACAGGAAGAGGCCCTGCTGCCTATTATCTGACCTTATCGGGCGGAGATACGATTGTGGTATAGGGTTAACGAGGCGTCAATGGGCGTGGTCGTACGTTTTAAAAACCAATCAAATTAGTTCGGCGCCTGCCGGCCGTAGGCGGGATTAGAAGATCACGAGCACTTCTGGGCGGGGTTATGACTTGGGGGTGGAGTCTCAGCCGGAAGTGCCTCGCGACTGGTCTGGCTGTCATTTAGCCTCGGTGGGCTCTGAGGGGTGAGGACTGTAGTAAAGACGCGCCTTAGATGGGAAAATAAATTAATAAATCAGTTATTCCTGAAATCAAAGCAGGCCAGGCGCTGTACGGACATGAAATCAAGCGAGAAACATATCTGACGAACTTATTGTTTGGTTTATTTTTTGTTTAAATCCGAGGAACTGGCTGGCTAACGTTGCCAGTTAGCTAACCAGCTAGCTTTGTGAAACAGTTTAAAAATACGACACGGCTCTGTCACCGGGCAGGGACGACACGGCCGAACGACGAATAACCGTACATTTTATTTTTTTGGGTTAAGACTCAAGCCATAAGGAAACACACCGCCGCTGGCCGCGTAGAGAGCTTCATCCGCTGTCCGAAACGAATCTCGTCGGAGACGTCGCTCTGGAAAGAGGGTAACTGGCTTAGGGTGAAAAGTCCCGAGAAAACCCGGCGAGAAGCTCGTCGAAATGCGTGTATTTAGCTAGCGAAGCCCCCATAAAGATAACGACGAAAAAGAGCTAACTGGCCCGAAGCCCGAGCAAGCAGAAGACGCCATCAGCATTTCCCTGTTGAAATGGTAGAGTCTGGATAAGGTGTTGGGTAAAAAGGGAAGAGAAGTCGGAAGGTAACATTATTGTTCTCCTGTTTTTTTTTAACAGTATTTACCAAATTGAATATCTGGGGACTGTGTGACACAGAGATAACACGTAATTTACTAGCTACGGCGTTTCGAGTGTAATTAATGCGGCAGTATTTTACTGGAAACGTTGTAATGGGATCGTGGGAGCTGCTGCCCTTAGATATCAGTGGGATTGTCAGGCTGTTCAGGCAGCACTGGGTTACATTTAACTTGGTTTCACTGACATCAGTAGGCTAATATTAAGTAACTAACCAGGTGAGTCGCTGGCTGATTGCATTATACACATTTTCAGACATAAGCTTTGGTTATAATATGACTGTATCACTTTCTTCTCCCCTTCTCCTAGGAAAAAAAGGAAAGCAATAGTTTTAGAGGGAGAATATACTGGAGAACATAAATGGGGGATTACGGTTTTGGAGTCTTAGTACAGAACAACACCAGTAACAAGTCAGGTTTCCCAGTAAGAATTCACCCACATCTGCAGCCCCCACATCATCAGAATGCATCCCCAGGTCCTGCATCCTATATAAATAACAGCACGCCTGCCAATGGCAGTGGCACTGCCTCGGCCTGGCTTTTCCCTCCGGCGGTGGCCCACGGCAACATACAGGATGAGATTCTGGCTTCAGAGAAATCTAAAGCTCAGCAACAGGAAATACAAGAACCGCAGGAAAAACAGCAGCTGTCCCCGGGCCACCAGGAAACAAGCCTCGTCTCTGAGCTTGAGAACTCCCGATCAGAGGAGAGCAAGGGGGAGAATGGCTCGGGTGAGAGTGCCAGTGGCAAGGAGAAGCTCTGCGTGGACTCCCCAGTGCTCGCAGGGTTTGATTATCAGGAGGCATCAGGCCTGGGGACCGCTGTCCCGTCCAGCATGTCATCCTCTTCCTCCCTGACCGGTTTTAACAGCTGGTCGGCTGCTATCCCGCCCAACCCCTCCCCAATGATGAACGAAGACGTCAGCTTCTTCAACCCCGCCGCCTCGGCCAACAGCGGCCCGCTGCTCTTCCAGAACTTCCCTCACCATGTCAGCCCAGGCTTTGGGGGCAGCTTTTCGCCACAAATTGGACCAATGTCTCAGCACCACCCACCGCACCCTCACTTCCAGCACCAACAGCACCGCAGATCCACCGCCAGCCCCCACCCTCCTCCGTTCCCCCATAGAAATGCTGCCTTCAACCAGTTGTCTCATTTATCCAACAATATGAACAAGCCCCCTTCTCCGTGGGGTGGCTACCAGAGCCCCTCGCCATCACCCTCCTCCACCTCCTGGAGCCCTGGGGGTGGCTACGGCGGCTGGGGGGGCTCCCAGGGGCGAGAATACCGCAGGGGTCTCGGGGTGGGAGTCACACCCCTCAACAGTATCTCGCCGCTGAAGAAGTCATTCACCAACAATCATGTGCCGTCGCAGAAGTATTCCCGCTCCAGCCCCGGCTTCAACCCCAAGCCTTGGATGGAGGACAGCCTCGGCCGGAATGAGAGCCTCTTCCCCTTTCAGGTGAGGGTTGACCCTATTGGTAAAATAAGGGGGCAGACAAACCCGCCTGTGGATTATTAAAAAATAATATGTTTACTGACCTGGTAACTGCTTGATCTGGTCTTATTTAATTATTGGGTCCCCCTTTTTGTATCATTGAGGAAAGGTGATGCAGTGTTGGGTCATATCGGCATGCTCTACATGCCAGAGTCCTGAATGAGTAACGTCCCTGCTACTCCAGCGTTCTAAGCGCTATCTAGCAGATATAAAATGACAAGGACAAGTGTGTCAGCGGCAGCAGATTAACTGCATTGTCTCTGGCAGCTCTGCAGATAGCAGAAGTAAGAATCATAGATGCTTTGTGTTTTTCGTTGATGGTGTGCTGAAAATGAAACTGGAACCGGCGTGGATGCGATGCAGCAATGGATCTCAGCCATAATGTAATCTGTCATTTCCCGTCACTTGGGTGGAGGGGGATCGCTTTTCCCCGTGTGCCCCAGCAGTGAAATATGGCTGCTTGGAAGCGTGTGGTAATATGTACAGGTTATCGATCTGGGGTCGCTGCAAGGTTGGAATGGTGAGGGGTGGGGGGGGTTATTGATGCTCTCATAAGAGCTGGCCCCTTGGCCATGATAAGCCCTGTCCCACATCTCATTCTCCTCTTAGGTCCTCTGCACTGTTGCCCATAACTGCCTGGCTTAGCCCTGATTAAAAAAAAAAAAAATCTGGGCTCCCCCTGCAGATCTTTTTGTTTTAAGCTGGTCCTCATAACGGGAGTTGTCTTGTGTTTGTATAATTGGTATCGTGGCCTGTTAGACAAGGAATGAAAAATGGATTTGGCACCTGCCTTAAGTTTATGAAATGGATATAGAGAGAAGGATTTCTGTAAAGGTGTAGTCGAACCTGGGCCTTTTGGGGTTGAGGATTGACGTGCCCACTGCAGTAACTTCATGGAAATATAGCTTATTGTGCCCGGCCCCCTTTCTCAATCAGATATTATGATGATTTATTTGATAGCTTTTTTCCAAGGTGACTTGAAGCTTCTGTGTTATGACGGAGCCACCATTGGTCAGTGCGCTGTACCATTCAGGAAACGCTCTTGGTATCCGTTGAGTCCAGGTTTCATTTCTCGTCCAGTCCCCCTGAAGAATAAATACCTTTCAGGTGGATAGAACTTTAGAGCTTTGTGTTGTCTATTTTCCCAACTCTGCTATGTTAATATTTACACTTCAGAGCCATGTCGATATTTGCTTAGATGTCCTGGTTCTAGAGTTTTCTGTTCCTATTTTTAATAAAATTTAATTTACCAGCAATAGGTACTGCCGCTCGCTTTCGGTTGTCGCAGAGATGCACATGCATTGGTTCCTTTTCTGGGATGAAAACAGGCTATGGATTGTCTGAGAGTGTCTCTCTTCTCCCTGGGCTGTGCTGGGACTTGCTGCGTTAAAGATGCCCCCTGCTGTTTAAAAGCTGCTTAATGGGGACTCTGAATGTGGAAAGAGAGTTTTGCCAGGGTTCATGCTGTTTGCTAACATGCGACACCCGTCATTCGGATGGCGCCCCCTGCCTGTTGTGCCGTTTAAGCCTAAAGACCCTCCAGTGACCCAGCAATTAAACTCTGTTTGGTGCCTTTCCCACATGCTCTCTGCTGTATTTTATTGCTTATGTTGAATTGAGTTATTTAGAGTAATTCATATTAGTGATGTCATGAGCCAATATCAAAGATTGGAATTGGGGCCAATCCAGGCATTTTTTTAAATTGATGAATTTCATTTCCCATGTCTGGACAGTTTATCTGTTGCATAGATTAGGTTCCAACACACACTGCAGTAAGTCTGAGGCACTTTGCTGGAAACTATCGCTATATCAGCTGTATGGAAATTCTTCAAATCGGAAACTCAAAGTGGCCCAACAGTTACCTGGGATGTTTGCGGAGCCGTCTTTTGAGAGGGGGTACCAGCAGAGTGTTTAATACAATGAATTTAATTAGGCATTGCAGAAACATCATAAGGAAGAATACTGCGGTATTGCGAGGCTTACTAAAAGAATGCACCAGTGCCTGCTGTATGCGTATGCATGTTAAAATATTTATTAAAAGATCAGATCGAGAATAGAAATCTGCAGATACAGATATTGAATGGATCTGATCGGATTGGATTGGTCTATCAAAATGTGGATGGGGACTTCACAAATTCTTATGTTAAGTCACTTGCCTCCCTCAAGCAGGCAGTTTCTATTAACCATATTCTATTAACCACCGTCTAGACTCTGTGCAAGCTGCTGTATGTAAAATCTAATATAATTAACCAGTGGCATAGACTGAAAAATAAGGACAATAGTCACGGTTATGCTGGTGGAACTGAAAATGCAAGAGAAGCCTTGCCAAGTGTTGACTGTTTATTTTAATGAAAGTGAAAATATGGCTTCTTTGTAAAAGGCTGCCAGCAACCACAGACTGTGAGCCTGTGTATTTTGTTTAAAAAAGCTGCCTGACCTGTACATTTTTATTTTTTATGTTTGGCATGAAACTGGTTGCTTGAAAATGGTAGATTTCTGAGACAAGCGAATATTGCCTTGGATCAAAATTGCCTTCTGTGAGTCCTTGCAGTCATGGGTGATGGTTGTTCAGCCACTTTTTTTTTTTTCTTTTTTCGGAATGTGACTCTTGCACAGCAAATGCACATGTCACTTTCACTGTCTCTCTGCTGGAAAGGGATTCCTGGGAGAAATTATCTTGATTTATAGAGGCTTATGTTTCTCAGGCAGGGTGAATGCTCCCCGTCCTCATGTGAGAAAGGGATTGCGGCATTGGCTAAGCTGCATTATCCGGCCTTTCCTGACTGACAAGGTCAGGCTACTGTCAAGCATGTTACACAGAGTCCTGTCCCAATTAAGTTTGGTATCTGTCTGAGGATGCATGGTACTTACTGGTGTCAGTGGCTCAGAGAGAAGCTTTTCTTTGTTTTCAGGCTGTAACCTCATGCTAGTAAAATATCTATATAGAGGTGATTAACAGTAATGTGTTTGGTCAGCCCCACAGCTAAGTGTGAAAAGCTTGTACTGACTGTGACCCAGGAAGGAGAACTTTGTCACAGATATAATCACAAAGCCACAGTAAAGCCATACTTAACTGAGTTGTTTCTTGGAGGAACATTTTACATTTTCTGGTTTGTTCCCAGAGCTGCCCCTGACAGCAAATCCTTTATTGTACCTTGTCTGTTATGCCAAAGGGCCTGTTTTGGTATTCCTTGTCCTTAGATAGCATGAACATGGCTCCCCTGTTGAGCAATGGCAATACCGAAGTTCTCCAGGTACACTCTGTGGTTGCCTCGCGTCCAAATGGTGCTGACTTCACCAGTCTAGAATCCATGACTTTATTTTTGTTTGTATGTCTCTCTGTCGTGGGAGATGGTGTGAGAGAGACTTGCCAGCTGGCGGGAAGTCAGATTTAGGGATGTAACAGTGGGCCCAGTGATGATGCAGTCAGCGTGTACCGAGTGGAAAGGGAAGACCCTGTGAACACTTCTTTGCTTTTATTTTACTATTTGTAGCATGCTGGTTTTGAGATTTAAGTGCATATTTGAGTTCTCTTTTTCAGTTTCACCTTTTTAAGTGGAGTTTTACAAATTAATTAGGGCAGTGGTTCCCAAACTTTCTCTGCAGGGCCCCCCTTTTCAAGATAGGAACATTATTGAGCCCCCCCATTCAAAATACACGGGTTCAGATTCAAACTTTATTTGAAATACAACTCCCTTTTCTAATTGAGCGAAACAAATGCAATTACAAAATACAAATGGTGCAATTTGGGAGAAAAATTTTGCACTGTGGGAGAAAAAAGAGCAATCAATTAAAAATAAAAGTCTAGCCTAAGTTTGAAATTATGCAAATGCAGATTTAACGTTCCTGTTAATATTCATTGACGTACACAAATTAAAATTTGTCTTGCGATTACCGCATTTTGTTATTGATATCCGCAGGTTTCAACCTATACTATAGCACAAAACACATACCCATTAATTGATAGTCTCCCTGCACTTCATGTATAAAATTTTAAACCTAATTTTTCCGGATTTAGTGGGCTAATAACACTTACCTTGATGCCACTTCCAGAGTGTGACTTTGGGTGCGTTCGACTTTGTGCAGACGCTTAGTGTTGGCTTAAAGCAATGCATTCTGGTTCTGACGCAATGCATCATGGTTAGATTTTTTTGTCCGGCGCTGCAAAACATCGTCACACGTCACCATGTCACATGGTACAAAAACCTTGCAAGAGCAAGATGACTTAAGACCGATCGGGCAGCACCTCTCAGCCGGCTGAACAAACTTGAACCGCCTCCGTGATGACACAACTTTGCCCTTATTGGCTGAAGAACGTAACGTTTGACATTTCCCAGGAAGTTCCGATGCGTTATCTGCTATTTCTCCCGAATATCACGTAAAGCAGTGAAAACTGGTTTTCAGTTAATTTACCTGGTAAAATAAAGTTTAAATAAATTACGTGTACTATTAGAGCATCTATGTAAGTTAGTGGTTTATTTATTTTTAGTTACTGTAATGTTGCGCTGCTTTATTTGTTTAATCGTCCAATCTGTGAAGAGATTATTTTAGGGTGGCACATGCCCCTGAGGCTTTCCCCTTGGTGCACCTCTGTGCCCCCCAGTTTGGGAACCACTGAATTAGGGTAACATACATTTTCCCAGGTAGCAGATATTAGAATTAATGCAAACTGGCAGTGAGGAGCATAAATGCTGTGTGTGTGCCTAAGTTTGCAGGTTTGCAATGTTGTGTAGGATTCCTCCTGCAATTATGCTAATTGGCATCTCTGAATTGCCTGTAGTGTGGGTGTGTATGTGTGGGTAGTTGTGCTTGTGTGTGTATGCGGGCCCAGGGTGTACCCCTGCCCTATGCCGTAGGTGGTCTGGTTCCTCACCCCCATGTACCTGTGCAGGATTAGCAGTTGGATGGTGCATGTCAGATGGGTAAAACCTCCAGTGGATCTTTGTACTTGCTTGAATTCTTTTGTGTTGAAAGTAAACCCAGGAAATTACTGTTACTAGCTTGTAAAATCTTGGAACTTAGCTTGTGTGTGTGATGGGTTCTCATTGCACTAATAACAGATGTATTGCTGAAAAATGGAACTCTTTGTGTCTGGGGTCTATAGTTGCATTTTATGCATGTTCGGCATATAGACCGTAGGACTTTTTTTGTACCGAACCTTGACTTTTCATTCAAATTAGCATACACACAAAGCCATTTTTCATGTTTCAGTAAAAAAGGGTCATTATTTAATAAGCATTAGCATTAAATTGTACTAAATGGCATGCTGCTTTCTCCAGGAGTAGCAAATTGAGAAGCAGGGAGGGTGTTTGGATGTTGCTAATGGAAAAGCCATCCAGCACTCAGCTGTGTGTCTTCAAAAGGGAACAGAAAACCGAGGTCTGTTCATGATGGATTTCACTCGGAGGCTTAAGCCATTGCTGCATCAGTCTCCCTGCCTCCCATAACCAGTGGTCTAACCTTGACCCTACTCTTTTGTTATCTGTCAGAAATGTTGAGCCTTTTACATTTCAGATTAAACAAAATTAATGGCTTTTTTGTGCTTGTTTGCTTAATTCAGTCTTTATCATTTCATCTGTATGAGTCAATTTTAGAATAAACATTCACCATTTGATTTCCTTCTGCTGATTTCTGAGGTTTTGTTTGTATCCCTGACAGAGCTGTTCCTATTTGTATTTCCAGCTGTGAATTCTGGTGAGCAGGTTGGATCATGGGTAATTGGCTGCCAGTATGGCTTTGGGCACACTTTGTAGTTTGAGTTTTGTAGGGGCTTCTGTTCTTGTACAATGCTGCATGCACTGTGCACATTACAGCAGTGTGTAGTCGTGGGTGTTAGTGTGGTCACCTGATCATCGCCTCTGCCAATTTTGCTGATGGTTCCCAGAAGATCCATGAGTCAGGCGAGCTGCTTGATGTTTATATATTTAGACTGGGAGTGACTGTCTGACTGTTGGTGAGGTTTGCGTGAAAGTGCGGGGATGTGTATAGGACTGAGAGATACAAGCCATCCCCTTTACAGGCACCGTTTTGGGCAAACACCCCTGCACCCCCTTTGACGTTATCATGCCCTTCATTCTCTGATGCTAAATTTCACATAACTGGGCCCTTTGAATGAATCCACATGTAGAGGGATTTTTTTCACCTTGGCTAGATTGATTTAAAGGCACTCCTGTTGGATAAGAATATACAGCAGCAAAACTCAGTTTGGATGCAGCAGTAGATCTCTGTGGCATCCATATTTCTCGCGGTGTAGCAGTAATATTTGGCTGTTTAGCAATCAGAGGTAGCCTGCTGTGTTGTTGCTTTTTAAGATAATGTGCTTTAAAAACGATGCAGGTTCTGAAAATTTGAGTAAAATGAATATTGTAAGTGTGAAAGGAGTTCCAGATTCATACCTCCTTGCCACTGTACATAATAATCATGATCCTCAAGCACTGGATTCTTATGGCACCATGTTGTTGTCAGTTTTAAAAAAATGGGGATAAATGAGGGGATGATAAGTCGGGACAAGGTAGCATTTGCCAGCAATCCAGTCATTGTACATTTTGGTAATTGTATCTCTCTCAGAAACTTGGACAGCTGATAGACATAGACTGAACGTTATGGTCTATACAGTTTGCAAGATGTGGAGAGCTAGGAAACCTGGTGGTGATGCCTTGTCAGTCCAGGCTGATGTATGTGTAAAAAGGTTATAAACCCATATTACCCTGGTGTAGTGTTTGATTTGATTATAAGCACTTGTTCACACCAGAAAGCTTGCAAGTGTGATGCTGTTGCCATTCGCCCTTAGTGGTGCGAGAGCTCATTATTGTTCACTTTGATGAGCCTAGGTGGTTTTGTCTTTGCTCAGCACGGATGCGCACTGACTTAAACACTCTCCCTCCTCCCAGCAGGAACGTAGTAGACCGTTCGATGGCTTCAGCATGCACTCTCTGGAGAACTCCCTGATTGACATCATGAGGGCTGAGCAAGACTCATTAAAAGGTAACGTCTTAATCGCATCTTCGAATGTGCTCGCACCTGGGACTGGGTTATAGGGAGCGTGTGTAAAACAGATCAGCTCTTGAGTACACCGGTCAGTGACTAATATTAAACACCCTCTTTATGTCTGCAATATTCTAGAACAAGTCAGAGTCATTGTTTGACTGACATTCCACTGGCTATGTAGAAACTCTTCAGAGACTCTTCTTTGAGCTTTATTATTAAAATACAAAAATTTTCAAGAGTAGAACCCAGCTTTTTTTCTCTGCCCTGCTCAGCTCTGTGTTTGAACCCATGTTAATAGGAATGGGAGAGATTTCTATGTGTTTGACATAAGATCAAAACAATTGAAGTTTTAACTGCAGAACACTTGTAGCTGTTCCACTGAGAATCTTCCTGGGTTTTTCATGTTGTGGATGGGATCTGTCCTCACACACTGTGCTGCAAGTACGTCGCTGCATCTCGGTGCGTGTTGCTGCGTTTTTCTCTAACATCTTAGGTGGAGCCAACCACAGACACAAACCTCGAGTAGGAATTAGAAAATCTCGCCCGAGGAAAGTGTGCGTTGAAGAATTTATGTGAAAATATGTATAGCAAAGAACAATGTGCTTATCTGCGAGCTCCTCCCCCTCGGCCATGTCCTCGGGGACACACTGACCCACCAGCCCTGAAAATAGGAGGCCTTCGGCGAGCTTCTCACATGACGAGCAGCACCATGCTTTCTGTTAAACGAAGAAGGCGAAATTAACGAAGGCTGCTGGTGGAATGTGCAGTCGCGGCTACTGCGGGTTTAAAATAACTTGCCCACCTGCCCCCTCCTCTATCAGCGTGGTACGGGACCCTCCCCATCATGGAAGGCATGGAGCCTGTCTTGTATTTCAGTCTGTATGATACAGCCGAAAGCTGAATTTGGACTGGTTGATCTCTCGCCGGTGTAATGGGAGGGACGGCGCAGAAATGGTTCAGTGGCTCGTAAATCTCATCTCCAATCATTGACTACCAAAATGAAATGAATTGTAGGTCATTTCAGCTTTGCCCCACCTACATCATCGTCATGGTGACAGTGGGCTCTCCAGCCCTTTGGGGAGCGCTGCTTAGAGCAGGCTATCCGAGCTGGGCGGCATGTATATGTCCAGCCTGTATCACTGCCTCGCCCCTCCCTCCATGCCAGTAAGCGTGTGGTGCCTGCAGACTGTCTCTGTGCCCCGCTTCCTCCCCCTTAGCAAATGTGATCCCGATGTTAACATTGGTTTCTTCTGAACGTTAATCTCCGTGTTCCCCTGTGTGTTCAGCTTGGCTCCCAGAGAGATGTCTTCCTCGCTATATCACCCTTAACTCTTTCAGATCTGACTTCGTATCTCCCACTCCTCCTTCCCTCTCGCTTGAAAGCTTGTCACTGTGCAGATTTTCCTTTTTAGTCAATTTCAATAACACTCCTTTCCTCTCGCGTGCTGCCCGACTCTCGTGGTACCCGTCACTCCGATTTTCCTGTCCTTCGTTCCCGTGTTCCCAGTCTCAGGCTCCCTGCCTGTCTTCCTGACGAGTGTGCATGTGCTCAGGTGCGTTTCGGGGCTGTTGCGCAGCTATAAATCATCCTGCCGCTTTCGCTCTTCAGTCTGTCCTGCCTGCCTCTCATCACACGCCCTCGCTGCTCCTGACATTTTCCTCTCGCAGATACACTGCCAGCTGTTCCTCTTTTTTTTTTTTATTAAACCCAGGAAGAATTATGGCATAATAATACTATTGGTTGTAATATAATATGGAAAGTATATTATATTCATAAAAGTTTAAATCTAGGCATGCAGTTTAAATGAATACTAATTTTATCTTTGTTATATGATCTGAAGTATATAAAAATGTTCTCAATAATTTGTGAGTTTTTGACATCTGGACCCAGAATGCACCAGTAAACATATTTTATCATTTTTAAATATTTTGTTTTTACTGCCACTTTCTCGTTCAGTCTAGTTAAAAATACAACAGTATTGATTGGAGGCCCTGTGCTCCTATTGAAGTAGCTCTGTGATGATTGGCTACCTTTGGCTGCCAGTCATCATACCAGTGCTCCAGTTGGGCAGGATGATGAAGTGGGGCTTCTGCTGCCCAGCGTTTTCTTCATAGGACTCTTGTGTTCACTGTAGGGCCCTTCCTGTTATTACCATGGGCTTAGCAGACAGCTCAGAAAGGCACATGTTAAATGGGAGATGTTTGTTTTTCCAGTGCCCTTCAGAATGGGCATTTGAAGAGCATCTATGTACTGCAGGGAAAAACATTAAAGGGAAATAGGTGATGCTTGGTTTTTGGTTCATAGTGAATGCTATAATCTCCAGCTATTCCATGTTAGTTTGTCTTTTCTGCCCTGTAGGCCGCTTGGGGTTCTCTCACCCTGGGGGAGATAGCCCTTTGCCCATAAATGGTAAGTAGCCTCTCTCTCTCTCGCTATGTCCTAACTAGTGAACAGGAAGACCTAGAGTCTTACTGGATGTTGCTTGACTAGTTTGTGTTGGAGGCATGTTAAGGCATTTTGTTAGCCAAGTTAAGTCTTTTATGTTGTGCGTCTGCTCACGTATCATCTTTTATCTTACATGCAGCGAGGAATTATGGCAGACGACGAGGTAAAGGACACAGTGTTGTTGGGTGTCAGATACTATGATGGTTTCACAGATTTACTGTGGTCATGACCGTTTGTCTGCTCTGTGTCAGTCAAGGGTCTGCTGTGTGTGTGTGTGTGTGTGTTGGGGTGGGGGAGGGGCGTCTCGGAACACACATGGGTCTGACATATTTGTGGGCAGTCTGCACCTACCTCAAGTTATTATCGCAGTGTGTTTGCCGCTTCATGATACCAGGCTTCAGCCTGAGGGCAGCACTGTGACCAGGAAGTCCCATGAAGGAACTGACTTTCTGTTGGCTTTTGCCACACCCCACCTCTGCCTGGCGTCTTGCAAGATTGTGGTCTGTCTCTAGTTTGTCGCCCTGAGATGAAGGGGCTGCGACCGTCCCCTCTGTAGTCAGCGGGAATCCCCCTCTTAACAGTACAAACGCAGCCAGAAAACAGGGCAGCTGCCACCATCACAGGAGGCTTTCTGATGAAAAGCTTCGCAGAACTCCCAGGAAGAAGCTCTTTGTTTTGACGTGTGACCGGAGCGGAAGCCCGGCCTGGTGGAGCTGCCTGACAGTAGGTGGGCCCTTCCCTTCCCCCCAGGTCACTCCTCTCTGTTCCCGATGGAGGACAACTTTGCAGACGACGAGCGCACTGAGCCGGCCTTGAGCGGCCTTGGCTCTCCTCACTGCTTCCCTCACCAGAACGGGGAACGGATCGAGCGCTACTCCCGCAAGGTCTTCGTGGGGGGCCTTCCTCCAGACATCGACGAAGGTATACTGTGATTAGATGGGTGTTGGTATGCGTGAGTGTAACCCTGACTGGATCTGACTGCCTGATTGATCCCTCCCAGCTTCAGGAAGCTGAAGCTTATTGTAGGCTTATTTTAAACATCTGAAAGTCAGCGAGTGTCAGGCAACAGGACGTGCCGTGACAGTGAGCGCAGGCCAGCAAAGGAAACATTCGTCCCACTTGTTGACCTTGGTGTCTCAGTCCAAGGTTAACACTGTTCGCATCGATATTTCACAAGAATCTCTTCTAGATAAAAGGGATTATAATGAATAATTTAGCAGAGGGAGGCTTGACAAACGGCCCTTTCTGTACCCCGTGCTAATGTGTGCATGACGTCTCCTTCCAGATGAGATAACTGCAAGTTTCCGTCGTTTTGGTCACCTGTTAGTCGACTGGCCTCACAAAGCAGAGAGCAAGTCCTACTTCCCCCCAAAAGGTGAGCTTTAAAGGACCGCAGTCCTGTGCAGCCTTAAAGGACTGCAGTCCTGTGCAGCAGTCTGGTTCCCATCTCCCGGTTGCAATCGTCCTTTTGCGTTATGGCTTTTCTTTACCGACGTGGGGATGACCGTTGCTGGCTGCTGCTTCTCTGGTTTCCCAGGTTACGCGTTCCTCCTCTTCCAAGATGAAAGCTCAGTCCAGGCCTTGATTGACGCCTGCATCGAGGAGGACGGAAAGCTCTACCTGTGTGTGTCCAGTCCCACCATCAAAGACAAACCGGTACTGGTCCTTCCATATTAAACCCCTCTGAGATGCATAACTGTCCACTTAGAAGGTATAGACATCCAACCCTATTATCTCAGCTGCCTCTGGAGCTCGCTGGCTCCACCTGCCGATGGTTTCTGCTGCGCGCGTCCTTGTGGTCATTAGACGAAAGTGCAGGAGTTTGATGTTCTCCGAACCATTGTGCTCATGCCCCCAGGTCCAGATACGTCCCTGGAATCTCAACGACAGCGACTTTGTCATGGATGGCTCACAGCCTCTTGACCCCAGGAAGACCATTTTTGTTGGGGGGGTACCACGTCCTCTTCGTGCATGTAAGCGGCTGCATACTGGCGAGTGAGATGGGGGGGGGGGGGGGGTCCTGTCATTCTACATACATCCTGTACCGATTAGCCTGAGGTTACACAGTGACAGCAGTCCCTCCCCAGTGATGCTGTCTGAACCTCTTGTAACTTGGCCTGTCACGATAAGTTTGTTGGACAATGTATTGTCCTAAAAATAATTTTGATTAAACCAGATTATTGTCAGTTTAAGACTGATTTTATGCCACTGAACCTCCATCGTTCATTGGCCATGGGAAGAATGACAGGACATCAGATTTGAAGAATGATTGACTGAGAAAGTCCAGAGATACTGGCGTTTGTATGATTCTTCACTATAGGATTATAAACACTCCCATATAGTTACAAACCAAGATAAAATATGGTTGTACTGCAGTGCTACGTACCCATGTATATTCTTGCATCAGTGTTATCTTGGGCCACTAACGACTATAATTCTATGGATTAATCTATAGACTAGTTTAATGATTGGTTGGTTAAATGATTAATTTTCTCTAGAAAGTAAAATTTACTGTTTAACTGTAACTACATGGTGCACGGTTCGTTTTAGTGAAAATCTTATTCTTATAACGTCCACACTACGCTTCATGAACATGATTATTAAGAGCAGCTTTGTTATGCAGTGCCCCCCCAGGCCTGCGTTGCGTGTTCCACAGCGCGCACGGCGTCACGTGAAGCACGAATCAGCCCTCAGCTGGGTTTACATCACACAGAGCAGACGGGAGGGCGGAAGCAGCATGACTAGCTGAAATGTTGGGGGCATTCATTCTTGTCTAAACACAATTTGCCAGTATCGAGGTCAGAATAATACGACAAAATGAGGTTATGTCCTTGTATTGTGCGATAAGCCGATAGCATAATTATCGTGACAGGCCTACTTGTGATCTCTGTGCAATGCAGGTGCCTTGTGTAATGCTGGGTAATCTTGTGAAAACGGGGCCTGATTTTAAATTTTTTTTATTTTGTCTGGCCACATTCATGTAGCACGTGTGTTTGCATCCTAACAGAGAGTGTTTTCATTAGTGCTCTACCCTGTTTCAGTTTGGAGATTATTTGATCTTGGTGTTGATGTCTGACTCAGATCAGCAGTTAGAAGCTGGGTGGATGTAAAAAAGGTTAAAAAAGGTCACTGTGGAGCCATCTTGACTAAATGACATCTGTGTCTTTGTGTACATCTCTGCATGTCTGTCCCTCTGTGTCTGCCTGTGTGTGTCTGCATGTCTATCCTCTGTGTGTGTGTGTCTCTGTGCATGTGCACCCCCCCCCCAGTGGAGCTGGCTATGATCATGGACAGGCTGTACGGAGGCGTGTGCTATGCCGGCATCGACACCGACCCGGAGCTGAAGTACCCAAAGGGAGCGGGCCGGGTGGCCTTCTCTAATCAGCAGAGCTACATCGCTGCTATCAGCGCACGCTTCGTGCAGCTGCAGCACGGCGAGATCGATAAACGGGTGAGGCAGCCGCCCGCCGCCTAACTGCCGCTACTTATGCTGCCCTGCCCTGTATTTTCACTTTTATTTTTATTTTCATCCTCTCCGCCTATATTTAAAGCGGTTATTTTAGACGTGTTTGCTCATCCGCTCCGAGCAGCACGAGCATGCGGCAGACTTACTGAGCTGATGCTAATGTTCGGCCCCCTGATGGAAATGCCGGGTTCGCTTTTATTTTGACGGCCAGTATCTTCCGTAGGAGGCTTCTGGAACATGCCGTCATTTCTAATGGTATGTTACTGTATCTCTCCAGCAGGGGAGTCAGTGCTCTTCAGGGTGAGACCCGCGGCCTGCTGCTATAGGGGGACTTGACCGCATTCCAGCCTGTTCTGCATTTTGAATATGTTCGGTTTTGCATTTTAATCTAATACTATTTAATCTAGCGCTTTTTTTTTTTTCTTTTTCCTGTTACACAAATAAGTCACATTTCCAAAGCATTTCAAAATTTCTAATTAAGCATTTTCAGTGGGACCTGCTGTTGATCCTCTCAGTCTCTTGTGATCTTTTACAGCTTGTTTCCCAGTATAACCCACATGCTTTACATAATTAAGACTTCTAGACAATTGAGGGACTAAATTTTCAGGCTCATTTTTCTGAAAGTTTCTCTTTTCCTTGAAATGAGAACACGGGCGCTCTTTCCCTTTATCCCGAGTTCCCGGGCAGATCGGTCCCGGAGCTTCCAGCCCCTACCCTGACCCGACCCAATCCTGGCTCGCCCGTTCTCTCTTCCCAGGTGGAGGTGAAGCCGTACGTCTTGGACGACCAGCTGTGTGACGAGTGCCAGGGCACGCGCTGCGGGGGCAAGTTCGCGCCCTTCTTCTGCGC
>JAODLC010000002.1:5409546-5420107 GCA_026781145.1 Hippopotamyrus pictus
ATCAGCATTATAGCCAAACGTTCAAGTAAAGGACCGTATGTCTCTCAACTACCCTTTTTTTAGGTTTCACTGTTTTTAGGCAGTTTATATGATTAGCTGTCTCTAACTTGCCTATAGCGTATGACTGTGCCTGTGCCGTCTGCAGGGCTGGGGGGGGGGCTCACCTATTATCAAACACCAGGAATAGCTATTGTTTGGCCACCCTGTGATCTCCATCTCACCATGTGTGTTATGTAAACAACAGCTAGGAATGAGAACAAAGTTATGTGTATTACATAATAATATGGCCCACAAACCTGACCAAGACAAGCCATCGGACAATGGATGATTGATATTTGGAAGGATAAAACGTTATATAATATATTGGCAAAGAAATGTAATTTCAATGTGTTTTTCATATTTTAATTCATGTCCATTTTAATTTGAACAAAACATTATAGTTTAAAAGTCTTTGGCAGTGATAAAGATGAGCAAATGTTTCATGCCGAACCAGCAGGTGGAGTTCTGGTCTAAGGCTGTAGACTCTTAATCCAAAGGGGGTTGGGTTTGAATCCCTGTTTTATATTATGGTGTCTTTCCATGCTGCATTTCCCACGTTGTACATGCTTTGTATTGAATGTTAAGCTATGCACCACATGTAAATCAGCCTCCTTGCTTCTTTCCATGAAACTTTCCATAATCTCTTTAGATGAAGAAATTGAAATTACCCATAATTACTGTGGCAGTATTGCTCTTTACTTAGTTTGGACTTTAATCTTAATCTTAAGAAATTCAACATTTGCTGAGTTTCCAGCTGGGACTGGTGAACGCAGTGCATGGGATGGAGTAGCGTCTACACACCTGCAGCAGGCCCGCTGGACGAAGCCCAGAAATATCTGGGCCTTGGCACTAATTTAACGTGTGATCAGGGGTCATTTGGAGATGGGATCAGCCTGGCAGACTCTGGAAAAGACGAGGTGCAGATTAATCGCCGAGCCATGCTCCACACACCAGGGAAGTAAAGCCTTTACCGCAGCCAAAGATTCATCCATTCAGAGCTGCCAACCCAGAGGTACGTAGGGTTGTGAGATGGAGATCAACGAGAGGCAAAACAAAGGTTATTCTTGTAGTTTGATAATAAAAACTGCAACAATCAATAGTTACTCCAACTGATAACAATTACTATCAATTGTCAATTACTGTTACTATCCAACAACTACCAGAAAAACAATCTGTAGAGAGAACAGGAAAGACCTCTATTACACCATCATAGAGTATTATTATATTTACAGTACTTTAATCGGGCAGATTTACAGGCTTAAAGTTACTGGGTTTGCAATATGTTATAGGCCACTTTGACCAGTCAGCAGTCTCTATTAACAAACATTAAGTGCATAAGATATGAAGGGCACACATCTAATCTCACACGACGGGTCTCAGCATGGATCTGGTGTGCCGACCTTCACTGCTGTAACACCCAGTGCAGAGGCATCCAGACAGCCTGACACAGGAGCTTAAAGACTCTCCGCTCAAGACGTCGTCCTCTCTTCCCTCTGACACACGGCCCCTGAAATGCACATTTATTAAATGCATTAATGACCAGTCCATTGATCAAGCACCGAAAACCATTCTGCAGCTGTTAGGGAGACCAGATAGATTTAAGGAACCTCTCTGACCGCCAGACGCTTGGGCCTCGTTTAAGGCCACTGTTTATTTGAGCGGCGTACTTGCGGGCCCCCACCCCGGGGGATGTACGGAGGCTCTCAGGAATTCAGGCATGGCCTACTTTCTCTGCACCAATTACAGCACCTGGCCGCCCTGCTGCTAATCTTTGCTCGCATGCCAGGGGACACAAATTCAATTCAGTGTATGCAATATTTACAGAATGAAAAAAAGGCTGAATTATTTAGAAAACGTTTCTGGCCTCTGCATACAAGGATCTGCCTGGGCTACTTGATCTGATTGAGATGAATAAC
This sequence comes from Hippopotamyrus pictus, assembly GCA_026781145.1. Lineage (NCBI taxonomy): Eukaryota > Metazoa > Chordata > Actinopteri > Osteoglossiformes > Mormyridae > Hippopotamyrus > Hippopotamyrus pictus. Next base: position 5,411,502 of record JAODLC010000002.1, read on the forward strand.
ACGACCATGGGACCGGTGAAAGAATTATATGGCTTTGTGTGTTTTTCTCTGTGTTGGGTCAGGCATTTGTACAATCCAGTTAAATCAGGAGAAGCTATTTTTAATAGGATTTTTAAAAGCATTCCTGAGCTTTAAGAATGAATTTGGTTCAAAGGTGCTTGCTTGTGCATATATATTTACAGAGGCGCAGGCGTGATTCCCGGGGGTAATGAACGCTTATCGCTTCTCCAAGCACAGCAGCTATTTTAGCTACAGACCTCCTCCTAGTCCCTCTGTCTTGGCTGGTTTCCTTGGCCTATTTCATAGTGAAATCTGAGCGACACGGCGCTCATCAACAGGACGTGTCAGGCATCATGCTGCCTTACGGCCACCAATCTCACTGAGAATATCACTTGATAGCTAGCTACCTGTTAAAACAAACAAATAAACAAATAAATAAATATACAACAGAAAAAACCTGATATAGAATATGCATTTGTAACAGACCATTGTTTGCCTCCTGGGTATCTTGGTCCTACAGGATAATTTCATGGTTTTTATCACAGAGAACAAATTGTGAACTACAGCCAAGCTAGTTCCTGCAGTGCTGTACTGGATGAACCGTAGGAAAATGGATGGATAGATGGATGATTAAGACTACGAAAATTAAGACTTTAATCTGGTTTAATAATAAACTGAAAAGTAAACAGTAATTTTAAAGTGAGCCCATGTGCTCTGACTAGCTAGGGGAAAAGCACTACTGCAAATGGCAATAAACACCTGTTAGATTTCCATTACAACACATCCCACGGGTTTTCAGAATATAACTGTATTCAATTAAGCTGATTATTGTTTTTTTTGTTTTGTTTAATTTTCCTGCTTTCCACTCAACAATGATTTTCCCACATGAATGATATCAGGCCGCTTAAATTACAGGCTCAATAATACTCAGAACCACCTTATCATCTGGCCAATATGAAGGTCCACCCACAGGTAATGTTTATCCCTCATCACGGCCCAAAACTATATCTGTAGGATTTTTTAAAAACCCAGGGGCAACACTGCAATTAATCTTTAGTGTTCAGGCTCTAATCCTGTTTAATCACAAATGAAAAGTCAGCTAGGGCGTTTCCACTTCTGCATTTGCATCCATGGGGTGTTTCAGCCTCAGAAGCACATGCTGGCTAATTCAGGCGAAAGGGAATGGCCGTGTGCATGACAATGTGTACGCAGCCGGCTAGCCAGCACGTCTGCGGCAAAAGGCGGCTCACATGCTCTGCTAGACGGAGACCTCGCCTGTCCAGTTTAATCAAATCAACTGCATTAATAATTCAACCCAACAGTGAAGACAGAAGAGAAGGTGAAAATGCAACATTAGGAGCCCAGTTTAAGGTTTAATGTAAAATGGAGACAGACGGACAGATGGATGGACAACCAACAGACAAACAGATAGTTAGACAGACAGATAGATATATTTCATTGGTCCCAAAGGAAATTTAGGATTATTACCTGAAATATAATTATACAATATATTTGTTGTCCCAGCCTTGTGCCCTATGCCACCTGGGACAGGGTCCAGACCCCACCCTGATCCAGGATCAGCATCTGGAAGATGCATGAATGGAAGAGTCTCTGCAGTCTGCAGGACCAAATGAGAAAACACACTGGCGAGAGAAACACACATTTACAAATTCAATGTATAAATATGCAAACGATGCCGATGTCAGCTGACACCAAGCATAACTAAATGGTCAATAGTTTGGCAGCTATAAAATGAGCAGGCATGCAGGCAGCCTGTTACTCACAGCACACGTTTAGCTGCTGTGTGAAGGACGACAGGATATGCTGAGTCTCAGCTGATGGAGATGCTGCACCCCTTTGCATCCCGTTCCAGAAGAATTGGAAACTTCTGAATCTCTCCTTATGCCGGCTTCATTTCTATACCTGTTATACTGCGATAGAAAAGGGAGAAATAAGTGATAGAAAATCACTTATTTGTGGTTGCTGGGAGGTGTTGGTATGGAGACAGTGTTGAGCTAATTTATGAGTGTAACCTGTTCGGGAATTGGTGACAGGAACACAGAGGAGATAGTCACACATGTTGGAGGAGGGGGGGGCCCTCAGACTTCTGTGACTGGCTGTAACGGGCCACTATGACAGTCTTGAGGCACAAACAGTGAAATGGTGAGACCTTTCTCACAAGCCAGGTAAGTCACCCCAGTCTAATTTTAAATCCTGTTTCCATGTCTCTCGTCTGCGCACATTTCCAATTAAACCAAAAGGTGACGAAGCAGAGAATGGCGAGCATTTGCCGGCGAGTCACTCTGCCTCTCTGTGACGTGACACGCCCTCAGTGTCCCTAACACTCGTGTAATTCACTCAGCACAGGCAGATAGATCTGGATTAAACGGTCACACAGTCTCTCACGCCGTGTCCCCATAAAACCAGCCAAGGCGTCTCACGGGCACCTAAAAAGTCGGAGACGCGAGCTGAAGGTCGCAAACGGCGATGCTCATAAAGCAGGATCTGCGTCTCCTGCCTCCTGCTGTCATGTTGCTGTAATAGGCTGCCATTCGGAGTCTGTCTCGGGTGGCTTTGTGAAGGTGGGATGGGAGCGGCGAGCTGACGAGAGAGCTGAGCTGGGGAGGAGGTCCAGGGGACGAACTCGGAAAGGATCTACAGCCGGCCCACGCGTCTGAAGCATTACCCACAATGCTCTGCACTGCAATCTTCATCCACTCATAATCCATCAGGATGATTCTAATGTTTAGAAGAAAGGTGATTTGCAAACTAAATTACTGTATGAGCTGATATCAGGGCTTCAGCCCAAACCTGGTCACTAAAGTAGGGGTGGGAATCTCCCGATTCGATTCGATTATGATTCATAGGGCTGCCATGCCATGATAAAATGCTTATCGATGCATCTTTTTTTTCTATCCAGGATTTCTTTTTTCCTCACTGTGTGACTATTTGGAATTTTCAAAGGAAAGTATTTGTAATGAGCCATAATGAATTTACTTCCAATATCTTTTATTGGTAAAACAAAGGGAAGAGATGTGGCGAATCAACTGGAAGGTTTCTTCGGCCAGCAGGGTAAGTGTGCCTGTAGCAGCATATAGGCTGCTTGTAGTAAACAAACGCTTTCATACAAAAATAATGCTTGTGGACTTCAGTATATTCTGAATCATTAATATAAAAAATAAGACTTCTAACCAACATCTTCTTGTTATGTGCAATGAGTAATATAATCATTCGGACCAGAAAAACCCAAAACATTTTGTTGTACCAAAATCACAAACAGCTTTCATACGAAAATACAGAATTCTGTACCAGCAGACCTTATACAAAAATAATGCTTGTGGACTTCAGTATAAGGGACTTCAGCCACTCATCAGTGATAAAATGTGCGGTTACGGTGTCATAAGATTCTGTGGCGATGGATACCCACGTGTCACGTTACAGCTGTCCTACCCGCTTTCTTCAGTGATTCCGTGACTTCGGTTTTAGTCTCGTTGTAGAGTGTGGGGATCGCTGTGTCAGTAAAATATCTTCGAAATGGGACGTTGTATCTCGGCTCCAAAGTGCGCAACATAGCGCAAAAGCCCTGCATCTCAACGACTAAATATGGCCGCAAATTACAATAGAAGCTGCGACAGAATTCGTAATTCGCTTCGCCCTTTTCAAGTTGGGTGGAAGCTTGTACACCACTTGCTGCCAACCAGAGGACCATCGAGCAGCTACAACCAGATGTTTTTCTTCCTACTCCGGGTGGAAACGTGTAATATAGTTTCTCATGTTTATCGTGTTTCGAAAATATTTTAGTTTAGTTTGATACAATTTGCATGTAGTGTGGCTCTTGTCAGGTCCTTTTTCCCTTTAGCTTCATAGTGCTTCCATACGGTAGCTTTTACTACAGAGGGTGCTGGTCAGATTTCTCGCTCAGCCTCCTGTATCTCTGTTACATCACAGGTGCTGCACTTCCGAGTTTGCCATTTAGCGTTTCACCAGTGTTACGTTATCAATTAACATTTAGATAGTTGATTCTTGACATTTGTGAATCGATTCAGAATCGTCCACGTCCGCATCGCGATGCATCTAGCAATCAATTTTTTCTCCCACACCTACACTAAGGTGTTGCATTCAAAACAGTGAAAAGGTTCAAAAAATGTTTTAATTTTCAGTAAGCATACTGTCTCAAAGTCACAAGTCTGCCTCAACAGATGGTCCGCAACAGGGTGATGTGAACCACTGCCAAGCTAAGGACTCACCCGCAGCATCGAGCAACGCAGACTGTTACTTACACCGTTACTTACGCCATTACTTACACCGTTACTTACACCATGACTATGAATTTCAAGGCCATAGCAATTTGTAAAATGCACCACATTTAGCCACAGCTGGACGGTTACGAGGTTGAACTCATTGCTACAAATGATGTCTTCTGTAATGAACTAAATGAGACTGCGGCATCCCAATGGCAATAATCCCACATGAGAAAATGATGACATCGATGCCAGCAAAGCTGTTTTACTGGACAGCATGTATGCAAATAGCCGGTTGACTATCACTGGCTCCGTCTTCATTAGCTGCCCACCTCTGCTGGATTAACTGGATTTAGGTTTATAGGAATCCTGGGTTTCCATGCAGCCCGAAGTGGCGTTTGACAGTGACGCCCGGGGACTGGACAGTGGGTAAGCCGCTCATCCAGGGCACCCAGAGCAGTTTTTGAGTCTGATGGTTACCTTCTGGATCGAGGCAGGAACTCTGAGCCCCGAGAGGCACTTAGAGTCCCACCCACCTTCTGTCTACATATAACCATCTACAGTACACAAAGACTAACAAGCATCCAGGACTTCAGCTCCTAGAAATTACAACCACTCCTCTTACAGTGGCTGCCTCATTTAATGACCAATTCACAAATACAATAGTATTAAAAAAAAAAGACCAAAGAATTCTGACCAATGCATGCATTTATGACCAAATTTCGGATGTCCCACAACAATGCACACTGGAGTGAGAAGGCTTTCTGAAGTAGAATGCACAAAATGTTTTTTAAAAATGTCCACTTCATGAGAGGTAAAGCTGTAAGCAGAGTCATGACCATGCTGGGCTATCATGATTTTCACTTGTCATCAAGCGATTATTTCGCTTGTAGTCCTGGTCATTGGAAAGGAACTCAATGGCCAAATGAGCAGTAGGTGTAATCATGTTATTATCTCTGTGACCCAAGTGCAGCTAGATTGTGTAGCTACACCCACCAGAGGACTACTCAGCGATTGAATATAAAAAACCTGCCACTATCAGCTTCTCCTCATTCCAGACAAGCTTCAACCTGTAGGTAATATTCTCACCATCCTCTCCACCCCACCTCCATCCATGCAGAGCCTATTGCACAGGAAACTGAAACCTTTACACACTATGGCATTCATGTAGTTTCTGGGGTAATAAGGATTTATACAAGTAAGTTATTTATGATGTATTATTTTCACAAGAATCACAAAAAGATTTTTCAGGACAGAGGGACTGGGGAAAACCAATAGGCCGCTGCACTCTGACTACATGCTGGAGAGCTCCTCTCACAGTGCACTATATATATAAAATCCTATATATATCCTATAAAAGATCTTTGACATGAGTAAAAGTCCATCTCCTAGAAACTGCTGAAATACAGTGAAACGGCAGCTTGTTCAAAAAGTGATCAGAGAAGTGAGTATCTGTGATTGTGCGTCTGTCTCCTCTTCCCCCCCACCACCGGAGCTCACACATTTTTATTAACCTTCCCTTTGAGAATGAATGAAAAAAGAAAGATATACTGTGATGGTGTTTAATTTTGACTAACAATTAGTACAATACAAAGGCCCTTCGAATATAACATTTAATCCATTTTTGGAAAAGGATTCTCTTTCCTTCTGGTTTGTCATTTTGCATTTAAGAAAAGCTGCAATATTGTATCAGCATCCGCTGCAGACAAAAAACAGTAATGCTAGACAGCAATTTCTCTCTCTGAAATACATTACCATGCATTATGCAAACACTGCTCTGCTAAAATTTCAAGAGGAGGTTCTATTAATAAACATTTCAGTCCAACAAATTTGATTGCTCACCTTAAGATGAGGTGGTGAAGAGTATGAAGAGTGTCTGAAAAAAATATTCATTCCAATAAAGAAGACTGCAGTACTGCCGGATAAGGCTGGTTCATCAATAACGCAAGCATTTGATAGCAAAAGACACTTCAGTGTAAAATTGCAGGATATTACTTGATGATCAGTCCTTCTCTGTTATAAATATATGATAAAAAATAGTGCTCTGTAGTGATGGACAAAATGAGGCTTCATGAACCATTTGCTGTATTTTTTGACCCCACTAGATGGACTCTCCGTACAAAAAACTCCCAAATAATACAGGCCCCAAAGCAAACCAAGAGCGCCACCTAGTGGGGCACAAAAATATCGCAAATGGATCATGAAGCATCATTCGATGCATTTCTATTGCTATGGGACTGCTGTTGTATGTAAGAGTTGGTGTTTTTATATATATTTAGTATAATGTTTAATATATTTATTTTTTTATTTATTTGGGTGAAGTGTCCCTTTGTACTTACTTATACAGAACCCCCCCCCCAAACAATTGGTATTGGTGTCAGTCAGAAATTTCCTTATCGGTGCCTTTTGTATCTGTTTTACTGATTAACTTTGCTCCTACATCATCCCATTACTCTTACTGACTTTGTTGTTGGCATTCACGTTGCTTAACAAGCAAGATAATAGTTTTACTGACAGTTAGTATCGTTAAGCAAACACTATAAGGGCTGGCTATTTCTGGTCCATATCAGTTTTACCTAGATCGATAGACTAATAATGCATGAAATTTCTTCTGGTGCTTAACTGAAACACGCTAGTTATTTCCAGTCTCCATAATATGTTGAACCCTTCCACGCTTCATAGCTACCAGGTGTTTTAATACTCCCTTACAAACCGAAAGTTTAGACTAGCTACCTAGCTAAATTTACAGGTTTAATCTGTTCAGGTTTACAAAAATTAGGCCTAGATGAGTAGAGGATCTCACCTCAAAATTCATAGGCTACTTAACACCTTTTTGTGCGGCAGTGACAGCAACATATCAAGTAAATTGTGTCACTAACTGAAAAAAACATCCCCCCAACTTGAAAAATAATTAAATCTCATAATTAACACAAAGTATACTGCCCCCTGTGGCTGGAAGCACATTGGATTTGAAAAAGCCAGCTGGTTCTGATGTACCAAACAAGAAATATTTTGAGAATATTTAGACATTATAAATACTGCCAATACACCATACTGTAAAAGCAAAGCCACATCAAAGCTGCTCAGTCTGAACTCATGCTTCAAGAGTAGAGCTTAGTTAAGCCTCACCATATGAACAGCCACTTGCTGACTACAGTAATCCTAAAGGTACAGGCAAAACAGGTGAAATCTTGCTTTAAACCCAATCATTAAGAACATAAGAAGTTTACAAATGAGAGGGGGCTATTTGGCCCATCAAACCCGCTTGGGGAGAGCTCAACTAATAGCTTAAAATTGTTAAGATCTTATCTAGCTCTGACTTAAAGGAATACAAGGTTTTAGCACTACACTAAGAGGAAGACTAATATAGAATTAACTGTTTGGTTGGACAGCATCCAGACCTGTTAGAATCTTATAGACCTGGATCTTGTCCCCCCTTAGTCTCATTTGCTCGAGGCTGAACAGATTCAGCTCAGCTAACCTCTCCTCATAAGACATTCCCCTAAAACCAGGAATCATTCTTGTAGCCCTATGTTGCACCGTTTCCAAGGGAGCAATGTCCTTCTTAAGGTATGGTGACCAAACGTGCACACAATATTCCAGGTGGGGTCTTACCAAGGAATTTTATAATCTTACCATCACCTCTCTTGACTTAAGCTTCACATACCTAGAGATGTAACCCAACATCATATTGGCCTTTTTAATTGCTTCTCCACACCGGTGATGGTGGGACATGGAAGAACCAACATACATACCAAAGTCTTTCTCATAATCAGCTACCTTTATTTCAGAGGAACCCATAAAATATCTGTACTTTATATTTCTGCTCCCTGCATGGACTACCTTGCATTTGTCTACATTACATTTCATCTGCCAGGTATCAGCCCAGTCACTCATTAAATAAAGATACCACTGTAGCCTCTGTGCTGCTAGTTCAGTATCTGCTACACCACCCATCTTCGTGCCATCTGCAAATTTAACCAGTTTACTGTATATATTGGTGTCAATATCATTCATGTAAATTAGGAACAGTAGTGGTCCTAAAATTGAACCCTGCGGTACCCCACTACAAATGCAGGCCTGCTGTGACATTGTACCTCTAATAACTACCCGCTGCTTCCTGTCTGTTAACTAGTTTTCAATTCAAGTCGCTACAGTTCCTAAAATCCCTGCTGCTTTGAGCTTAAGCAGGAGCTGTTTGTGGGGGACAACATCAAAGGCCTTCTGGAAATCTAAGTAGATCACATCTTAGGTGTCACGCCCCGGAGGGTAATCACCACCGGTAATAATCACCGGTAATCCTGACATAGGATAAAAGACGCAACAACACAGAGGGACGTTGCGAAGTATTGAGCCAATGTCACA
>JAODLC010000002.1:5439534-5452675 GCA_026781145.1 Hippopotamyrus pictus
TGCAGTATGTATGTGTGTGTGAATGTCATAGGTCTGTGCGCCTATATGTATGTACAATGTGTATAAGCTACTGGACATCTAAATTTCCTTCTGGATAAAGTAAGTAAGTAAGTAAGTAAGTAAGTCAGTCAGTCAGTCAGTCAGTCTATCTATCTATCTAAACCTAACCCTAACTCTACGCCGAAGTTGATATTCGGTTCCCATATGATGCATATTATACTGTCACATTAACTGCAAGTTAGCCGCTGACTTGTATTCCACTGGCCCAGTGTGTTTGTAGATTGATCGACTGGAAGCTACAAATATAAAATATGTTCTGTAGCAGAGATGTGCCCGGAATTTAAGCAGGACCTTTGTACAGATATGAGGCGGGGGTGTGTATCCTTCCCTGGGGGTGGAGCGCGACTGGCAGTGCCACTCCTGCGGATCCACTCCACCAGTCCCTCACTCATGGTTTGATTCGATAGTTCTGTTATGGCTTTCCTTGTGCCAGGAGACCTGACCAGTCCCCAGTAACAGCCCCAAAATCTTCCGCACCCTCTTACTGTGGCCGTGCCTGGAGCCTATCCCCAGTGTTGGGCATTTCAGATTCAGAAGCTACAAATCCAGACCAAGATTTTGTTTCTACCAACCAGCTATATACTCTGTGACTGTGCATCTTTATGCTCAACTGGTTGGTAGAAACAAAACCTTGGTCTGGATTTGTAGCTTCTAGACCTGAAATGCCCAACACTGCCTATCCCAGCTAGGGCAGGGTACAAGGCTGGGGTACATTGTGAACAGGGTGCCACTGGCACAAAATCTAAATTATACTGTTGGCATATTGATGCCTTATAAGTACATTTAATTGGAAATTCTGTTTAGGGAAAAAAATGTTCTTATCAGATGGTGATAGCTGTGTGAGGATCATTATGCTTTTCACTGGCATTTTCTTCCTGATACTGAAGCATACTGTCTGTTTGGTTTATATTTTCCCTTTTCATAAAGCTGACAGTAATAGAAATCACTGCAGCCCTCCGAAAGAAAGAAAATATTAGTCACGATTCAGAAGGCTAAATTTACTGACATAGCAGATGTCGAAAGACCATGCCTCAACACCAGAGATTTTGTGCATCGACAACTGAATTAAACAGAACCCACCCCACGTGCCACATACATTTAAAGCACAGCTGATATTCACACGGGATCCAACCACAAGACAATCACCTCAAATTGCTGTGAGATGATATTAAAAAACACTTCAATATAAGTGAGTTATGTGAACGGTGCAGCCTCCAAAAACAAGGTTGAGTGGTGGCTGCATCTGGATGAGGTTACAGGCGTGTGCGTGTTGGGGGGGTGCGTGGTAATGAAATGGCCACAGGCCTGATCTTGAAAGTAATAACTTCAAACGTTAGCATCTTTCATGGGCCAGTTGGGGGTTAGATCAAAAGATTAAACAGATAAAATAAACAGAGTGAGTTTGGGGACATTGCAGTTATGGGGACTCTTGGAAGAAAGAAGGACATTGTTACTTTGCAGACAGCAGTGACATAGTCAGCTACACGGGCACCTTTCATCCTTACGGCCTGTATGTTTGCTCGGTGCCCTTGGCCTGAAAGCCTCCCTCCTGGTCCCCCAGCTGATGGTGGAGACCTGGCACCTTGTGTAGGTTGGTTTCTCTTCACTGGAGGCTGCACAGAGGCTTCTCTGTGTTTCTATAAACCGCTTGCTAAGTTACCTTCCTACAGAAGATTGGTAACATTGGTATAGCGTGACATAATTATATTGTTGCTTAGTTACTGGTTTTACTATGAAGAATTATACATTTAGCAATCATTATACAACGTTGAGCCAAAACATTATGACCACCCCTACGTGTCATGAATTACTTGACTATCTTGTAAAAATGGCACATGTGAAGTGTGGGGTAGAATAAATGTCGAGCTAACATTCGGCACCCATAATCCCTGTGCTGAATGCAGAAGAAAGGGGCAGGGCTAAAGATCTGAGTAACCCTGACAAGGGCCAATTCATTACGGTCTGACGGCTGGGCAAGGGCAAGGCTTGTGAGTCAGAGGGAAACACCGCGATCTGCTGACAGGACGATGGGCGGCCAAGACTCGCTGATGCGGGATTCCAGCGAAGGTTATCCCATGTGGGACAAAGCAAAGGAATGGCTACGGAGGCACAAATGGCAGATGATTTTGATGATGATGATGTCGATCATGGGAGTAATGCGTCCTGACACTCCGTGCTGTCAGCCCTGCTGTGTACGGGGCTGCAGAGTCGTGGATCAGACCTGTTGGTCCATGGCGCCCCATAGATGCTTGACACACACCGCGCCGTCCACATGATGCTCCATCGGACCAGGCCACCTTCTTCCATTGCTCCAAGGCTGAGTTCTGATGCATCTGTGCCCATCTTAGGTGCTTTTGACAGTGGACAGGGGTCAGCATGGGTACTCTGACTGGCTCGTGGTTACACCGGCCACACACAGCAGGGCTCGACACCCTGTATGGCGTGACACATCACTCCCATGAACACCATCACAATTATCTGCCATTTGTGACCATCTGTCGGTTGATACTACATGGAATACCCATCATTCGCATCCCGCATTGACGATTCTTGGCCACCCAACAGTATTTGCTTTTAATATTTATTTATATTTATAATATTTATTTTTACAATGTGCAAATAAGCGTCTCAAGTATTGTCATACCTATATGTCGACCAAAACGTTAACTTTTGTTTGGTTTACAACTGTTTTTAATTATGTTAATAATATGTGTTAATAATAAACAATTAAAAAACTAATTTTCCCTGCTGTACCGAGATTGCATCGAACTGTGAACCAAAAGCCAAGATTTGTACAGAACCGTGAATTTCGTGTACTTACAACTCAAGCATTTATATAATTCACTTACCTCGGCCTGATGTCTGTAAATTGCCCAGCAACATACTCACATCCCATGCTGGACGTCCTCAGGTTCACTGCGACCCCGTTCTGAATAAATGGAAGATGGATGGATTAAAATGGCTTAATGGAGAAATTCAGATGCTCACTGAAGGACTACGGGGCAGGAATTGTCCAAGATTGCTCAGGTTATGTGTTCATATCACAACGCACAGTACCGGCAGCACTCATATAATGCAGGCCACTGCTTGCTGAGGGGATCAAGGCTAAATGCGCTACACCTTATGCCAACCCCTAGGGGGCGCACTGAGCCCATCGCCGACCATGAGGCAATAGCATCTCTTCATCATGCGGAGCAACACTTCTGCATACAAAAAACAAAGTCGCGCTCCCTTGCCGGCCTTAGTGGTGCATGAATAATATATATAAATATTTAGTTTAAAGCAGCCCATTTCTTTCTGTTAAACCATAAATTACTGTAGAGATACCATATCTGCCAAGCTGTCATGTCAGCTAAAGGTGGCCGAATTCTTCAGATGAAATCAAAGGAATCGACGTCGTTTTAGCAATGCGACATTATCTGAGCTGCAATCACTATGGACATCGCCGACTCCACGCACCACCTGATCCCACCTGCCGTCCACGATTGGCTGACATAAATATGGCGCTGCAGGGTTGGTCAGCAGGACTAATTATGCAGTTACCAGCGTGCTTTGCATGACATCACACTTTAAATAGGGTAAATTAATATGTGTATTTGGGTATTTATGTTAACCGTATAATGTGTATGTTTCATTATCCTGTAACCCTGAGTGTTCTGTAAATTGCTGGCTTCTCTGTCTGTGCTGCTGCTAGTATTAAACCAACAGTGGCTGTTAATAAAAAGAGCAACTTCCATTTTAAAAGAGCTGTCATATCCTTTATTAAAATGACTCACACACTTGCCACAACACGTTTATTTGCGCTCTGTGTGTGGGTCTGTTGCATCGAAAACATTCTGCGCCCTCTAGTGTTGTGGTGTGACATGAACTGGGATTGTTTTAAGCATGTGACAGATTGTTCTTGCCCACGTTCGATTTTATTTTGTCTGAATGTCCTTTGAAGTGTACAGCCACCTTAAAGGTGTGAATATGGGACAGAAAGCCCCACCCCTACCTGGTACTCACAGCCTCACCCCCTCCTGCCATAACTGAGGACATCCCAGAGAAAACATGAAGGTTACATTTTATGTTTTACAACATAAATACCCTTAACTGGTATGACCCGTTCTCCACAGACCATAATATGTTAAGTGCTGCTACCGATATTACCTTTTAATCGGCAAATTATACTGATTAATCATAGCAAAGTCATGTCGCCATCTGCATAAATGCAAATCACAAATTGTGTAGAGTCTAATTCTTAGAAATCTGTTACAAGCACAAGGAAAAAAACTTGAAAAACTACATCACGTTGCCGGCCGATGCGCCACCACCTGCTGATCATCTACAGTAGGAACAGCAGATGTTGAGGTCTACACTTGGCAAAAGAAACAGACAAAAGAAAATTTAATCAAAGAAAACTTTCCCAATTTTTTTTGACATTTATTAAGACTTTTGACACTAAAACGAGTGCGGTTAACGCACAGTCACACTGTCCTTTGCATAGCACCAAGGATTCCAGTGCAGGCACATGCTGCTTTAATGTAAATTCTTGCTTAGAACATTCAGCTCCATACATAGATCAGAAGAATGCATGGGTATCATGGAGAGCTCAGTGCATGGGCTTCACTGTCCTCCCTTTCCTGACCAAGCGGGAGCAGTCAGAGGGAAAGCCGTCGAAAAGGTGCCCGTCTCAGACGCCATCTTCACAGGGGGTGTCATCTTAGCATCTGCTGGATCTCCCCCCCCCCCGGTGTGCAGAGGATTCTCTGGGACTCCACACGACCTTCAAATGCCACTGTTCACGGCACATGTGATGATGAGTGCTGGACTTTGGGTGAACTTCTTCATTAGACCTGGCTAGCAGCATATGCTCTACCCTACATGGCAAAATGGTCTTCCCACGTTTCACGTTCAGCCTCTGACTTCACCCTTCACGTCCACTTGCGGTTACTAATCAATCACCTAATCCATCCCTCTGTTTATGTCTTATGCAACTCAACAATAGCGAAATTAACCTCCATTGTCCCTTATAATGAGCCAGCTTGCTAATTAGAATAGTTCCGTCATACGTTCAGCAATGCGGGTGGAGTGGTGTTTTTGAGAGAATCACTTTCCGCATCCTGACTGCAGCGTAACAGTGCAGGAATGTTACTTTTTGTAGGTCAAGGGTTGAGCGGTGTTTGTGTTTAAGGGTGCGGTACACCAAGGCGTGCCGAAAGGGAGCAGGTGACCCAGCTGAAATGGGAAAATGCCACTGAAGGGGTGGAAGCGGAGAGAATGGACTGATGTCAGCCTTTAGCCACCGGGGCTGCTAATTACTGTTAATTATTGGGGATTCAATACAAATTGCAAGTCGGCTAGGGGTGAGGAGCGATGATGTCATACCCCTCTGGCTTTATGTGAGTCTGTGTTACGAAACCGTTGCAAAACTCCATTTAAGTCCTATGAAACGTTGCCTATACTTTTAGCTAATTAGAGAGGGCAAGAAAATAGATATTACACAATCACAGAGACTCTTTACAAATATAAATATTTCCAAAAGTGAGGCACCCCCCCATTTCGTCAGGCCAGGTGGAGCGGGTAGTATATTCTCTTAGGGAGGAAGTTCCACTTTATTGCCAACGAGGGGAGCTGCTACTGATTGTCAGCATGCAGTTTAGATAAGGAGGAGGGAGAATGGTCTCTGATTAAAAGTAAACGAGCGTCTTGCATGACTGGATTCCCACCTCCAATGCAGTTACTGTGAAAACTTGATCTGATGACCTTTGAGAGAGAGCTTGTCCCTTCCTGGGGGTGACGGGGCTAAGGACCCACACCATAGTGGAGGTGGGGTGCTTGGAGCAGGCCGCCCACCCAGCGTTGACTCGCAAGCGGGCCGGCGAGCCCCTTGATGGCCTCTGTTTGAAATGCTCAGACCTGGCTGGCCTGCAGGGCCGATGCCTCTCCTGCTGAGTACAAGGAACCGGGGGCGGGTCTCTCGGGTATCGAAACCGGTAAAAAGAGGCGGGGGGGCAGCTAAAAGAGCCGCAGGCGTCAAGGAAAGGCATTCCTGTATGACGGGGAGAGAAAACTGGGAGCGGAAAAGAACTTCATTAAGCAGCACGTCAAAAAGGCAGCAGAGACTAGAGATGAGGTTAATCAGGCCCAGAAACATCTGCGACAACTGTATTTGTGACGCTGTTTCAAAGCCAAGTAATAAATTAAGTCTTAATTTACATTAAAGTGCAGCAAAAATGCACCAGAATTGGCAATGCTGTGTTGGTACAGCTTGTGAAACAGTAGGATTTTTATATTCCACCATAAAATAAATTTGCTGGTGTTGTTTTGAGGTCAAAATGAGAGAAATATATATCAAGCATGGAAGGTAGCCGAGCATGTATATTTAAAGATGAGTGAGAGGTTTTACTTGAGTGGATGGAATTGAAGCTGTACATGCATTTGGTGTAACAGCGGGGTTGAGATGCCTGCGACCCTCAGACGAGAGAAGGTGTCAGGAAGACGAGGACGAAACCTTTCCCAGACGGTGATGCCAACAGTGTCAAGAGGGCTGAGGTCTCTGAGGTCCTCGGAATGGAAACACACAGCATAGCACAAAAGTGCCCATCGATCACAGCCCTGCGGCCACCTATCTATAGGTCAGTATTATACCAAGACTGCGACTTCTGCATGTCAGTAAACATATGATGAACTGCATTTGTTGGCCAATTAAAATATGCTTTCTGGGGCTGTATTTTCCCAGAAAAGGTCTGACGAACAGCCATTAGATACAATTTATTTTTTTGCTTGTTTCACAACAATCTGTTACTCTTCGAAGTATAAGAGAACAAAAGAATCTGATTTAATTAAAACACTGCAGAGGAGCATTTATTAAGGAGCCTGTGATCGATACTGCGGCTGATTAAGTCAATATCAGACTACAGCGTTTATTAACACGAGACATCTAAGAGGGGCGCTGTACCCGTCACAAACAGCCATCTGACTCCTTCACTCCCAAGAATCGCTCAGTAAGTGAAGAACTTTCCAGAAAGGTCATCGCTGCCACGGCAACCCTGGCAGTGCTGAGCTGGCGGTGGTGAGCCAGCAGGTCCAGTGAAAATAACTGGAATTGCGGGCCGGCTGGGCAGTTGCTGACAGCAGGATTTACATGATGTGTATAGATGAGTATCTAATGGATGAGGGATCATATTTCAGGTCAGGGAGTGACGCTACGTCAGTGAGGGGCCAGTGACCTCCAGCTGCTCTAAGGACACGCGTGTAACTTGGAAAGAGAGACATTCTTTAAGCTTTTATCCAAAGCATTCACTTTCCATTTTAAAGGTGCTTTTGGATCTTCTGAAGGTAATATTGCATTTTTCACTATTGGGGCAGCGCTCTAGCCCACCATTAGGCTACTGGAAGAGGGCACTAAACAAAAACACTTCCTTTGCTGTTCATGATGGCTTTGGTCTGACTGTGTTTTGACATTGAATTTTGACATTTGCTTTGTAGGCCAGCGGTTTGAGTGGCGAGTGGCTCAGTGGGTTAGGCTGGAAACCAGAAGGTTGCTAGTTTGAATCCCAACTGTAGCAGAATAGTTAAGCCTTTTGGGCCTTTGAACAAAGCCCTTAACCCCCCTGAGATACAAATGTGTGACAGGGATGCTGTCTCTATACTCAGATCATAAGCTTCCCTCCCCCCTCCATATCCTCATGGGCACGTCTCGAAGGAGAGCAAGGTGGTATGTGCTGAAAGAAGCATTCCAATGTACCTGTACAGCAGAGGATCCTGTCTGTCTACCTAGTAGAGCACTAGCAATTAAAACTGCTCTGTCTAACATAAAATGAGGCTAGAACATTAAAATGCATACATATTATTCATTTTTGATATTAAAGAACAGTAGTAATTCAACATCTACAGGATGAATACATTTCATCCTCAGAGAACACATCTCCCTAATCTATTGGGATACATTTTCCAAACCAGCCAGGCCTCCAGCAGAGATCCTTGCCAGCCAGCTCACGGCCTGCTCTCGCCGTTCTGCCTCATGTTCCTCGGTTATTTTTCATAGGTGTCGTTAAAGGTGGTGGCATACATCAAACGAAGTCCGGACAAAACAAAATGGAACACGATGAGACCAATTTCTGGCACACTCAAAATAACGCTGCCACCTCATTCGGTCCATGTCACGCCACGACACTAGAGGGCGCTGAATGTTTTCCATGTAGCATACCCACATACACAGCTCAAAAAACGTGTCGCAGCCAGTTTGTGAGTAGTTTAATAAAGATAACGGTTGTTTAAAAACGGAAGTTGCTATATAAGTTATAGTATAAGTTCTGATCAGGCTTTTTGGGGCTGATAATCCCCCTTAACTGATAATGAATCTTAAATTGGGTAAAATAAACAATAAAAAGACAATAGACACTACTACAAAAAATGAGCCAGAATTTCGCACTTAGTGACAGGCCTGTGCTTTTCCCAGAATCAAAGGTAGATTTTTTTTTTTTTTTGAGAAATATAAGCATATCTGCTTTTTTGGAAAGAGTCTGCTCCTTTTCTCATCCAAAACATGTGCCCACTCTACACAGCCATACACGGAGTGCAAAGATAAACCCTGGCACATATTTTTCGTACTCTTCTCCGTGAAGATGCAAATGTCTAACAAGGTTTGTGGTGCTGAATGCCTTAGCAGATGATCCTCCGTGAGCGACTCCATTTGCACATATGATCGAGTAATTAAGAATGGAAATTGGAAGATTTAAATTGGCTCCTGATCAGTCAGAGTATTTCTAGTTACAACATCTACTATTAACAGGAATACACAAATAGGCATACTGTATTAATCTACACATATTTAAAGATACGCATGGTGTGACGCAAAGCTTGCTATTAACTGCATAATTAGTCCTGCTGACCAACCCGGCCACGTCACGGATATGTCAATCAATTGTGGACAGTGGGTGGAACCAAAGCGAAAGAAGTTCGCCTTGGAGACCATGCACCGGGGGTGTGCCGAAACGGTGACTGCCACTCATTAAAGGACGGCAAACAAGCTTTTAAGTAATAATGTGGATTGTATTGGTAGGATAAGGGATAACTCTCTCTCTCTCACACACACACACACACACTCACAGGTATTTTTTTAAAATAATGATATAATATTATTTTTCAAATCAATCAGCATACCCTGTACTGGTATAAACAATGAAATGACAGATGCCTTCTCAAAACAGAATAGAATTTCGGAACTGGTCAGTGATGTCAACGAAGGAAGATTTTTCTATATAAAAAGCAATTTCACCTTCTCATTTTATTCTTAGAGACTCTCGCAAAGGAAGCACTGGTGAAAAAGAAGCTAAGCTATTTCATTGGCATAATTTCACTATGGGTTTAAGTTGCACAAAGGTACAGGGCCCTAAACAAGAAAATGTTCAAGTCTTGTCGCCTCGTCTTGTCACCTCGTCTCTCTATGTCTCATCCGTTCACTCCTCGCCCTGTTGTTCCTCCGTTTTCTGTTCCCCCGATGTCTCCCGTTTCTGTCTGCCTGTCTGCTTTTCCTGTCCTGTGTCGTGTCTTGTCTTTCTTCCTGTCTCTTGGCCTGTTCTGTGTCTCTGTCCTGTTCCCTGTCTTTGGTTAATGGGTTTTGCTTTTGTCTTTCAGGTCCTGTGTTTCCTGCCCTCGTCTCGTCCGTCGCCTCCCCTCGGGCGCGGGTTGTAACTTGGAGGGAAGGCAAGGAGGGAGGCAATAGGCAACGGCGCAGCCTTGGCAGGCGGATGCGCCGTCCACCGATGCGTCGGAGTGGGAGGACCCGCCGGTGAGCGACGAGTCGGAGCGGGGGAACCTGCAGGCGGCCGCCGAGGCGTCGGATGCGGGACTGCAGGTGGCCGAGGAGGTGACGGCGGAGGACCCGCAGGCGGCAGCCGAGTGGGAGCCCGGGGGACCACAGGCGTGTCAGTGGGCAAAACGAGCGGGACCCGGACCCGACGTCTGTGTCCCCTCCCTTTACAGGACACAGAAAGCTGGGCCTGTCGGGCTTCTCTTCTCTGGGGCACTGGTGCAGGGGACTGGGGCCCACCTGGGTCGGGGGGACCCAGTAATCGGATCCCCGAGGGGTCCCACTCAAGCTCCCCCTCCGAGTCCACCACTGGAGGAGGAGTGAGGACGGTACAGTCCGGGACCCCCGCGGGGACAGGAGTCCCGGGTTTAGGAGTCCCAGGCGAAGCCGGCGAGACAGGCAGGACAGGCGGAGTCGGTGAGCCAGGCAGGACGGGAGGAGCCAGCGAGACAAAAGGGACCTCGGGCTGTGCAGCAGGCAGAGGCGGCGCCGGGACCTCGGGCACAGCAGGAGGTGAGGCCATCGTAGGAGCCCCAGGCGTAGCTGCAAGCGGTGCGGCCGGAGCCACGGGCGCGGCTGCAGGCGAGCAGGGCTGGCCGGGCTGGACAGGCGAGCAGGGCTGGCCGGGCTGGTCAGGCGAGCAGGGCTGGCCGGGCTGGACAGACAAGACAGGCAGAACAGGCAAGACGGGCAGGACATGTGAGCCGCCAGCCGGGAGCGCCGCGGGCGTGACGGTAGCAGCAAGCGGTGCCGCAGGCGAGCGGGGCTGGACAGGCGGGACGGGTAGGGCCGGCTGGACAAGCGAGTCGGGCTTGTGGCCAACAGGAGGCGCCTCAGCGGGCGCCATCCACCTGTGGCCAGCAGGGGGTGCCTCAGTGGGCACCTCAGGCGTGCAGCCAGCAGCAGGGGGCGCCGTGAACATAGTGGTGTCCTCGGGTGTGCGGCCAGCAGCAGGGGGTGCTTTCGTGGGCACCGCCGACCTGAGGCCAACAGAGGGAGCGCCTCAGGTGGTGCTGCAGGCAGAGAGGTGTCTGGAGTCGTGGGCGTGGCTGCAGTGCCGACAGGCGAGCCGGGCTGAGCTTCCGGCGAAGCTGCGGACACCGCCAGCACGTGGCCAGCAGGGGGCCCCTCAGCGGGCACCACCGACAGGTGACCAACACGGGGGGCGCCTCAACGGGCACCATCGGCACGTAGTCAGCAGGGGATGCCTCAGGCGCGGCGGCGTCCTCAGCGGGCACATCGGGAGTGCGGCCAGCAGGGGGTGCCGCGGGCAGCGCAGTAGTAGCAGTCGGCGGTGTGGCGGACAGAGCGGCGTCCTCCGGCGATTTCCTCTGCTGTAGGCGGGGCCGTGGGCTGGCCTGGTAGGGCCGACAAGCTGGGCAGGACAGAAGAGCCGGGCTGGACGGGTAGGACAGAAGAGCTGGGCAGGACAGAAGAGCCGGGCTGGAAGGGCAGGACAGAAGTGCCGGGCTTGAGCGGCGGGACAGAAGAGCTGGGCTGGACGGGCAGGACGGGCGATGCAGCAGGCGGAGGCAGCGCCGGGACCTCAGGCGAAGCAGCAGGCGGAGGCGGCGCCGGGACCTCAGACGGTGCAGCCAGCGGAGGCGGAGCCACTGCAGGAGCCTCGGGCGGTGCAGCAGGCGGAGGCGGCGCCGGGACCTCAGGCGAAGCTGCATGTACCACCAGCACTTGGCCATCAGGGGGCGCCGCAGCAGGCATCACCTGCATGTGGCCATCAGGGGCCGCCGCAGCAGGCACCACCGGCACATGGCCATCAGGGGGCGCCGCAGCAGGCACCACCGATACATGGCCATCAGGGGGCGCCGCAGCAGGCACCACCGATACGCGGGTAGATCAGCGACTTCTTCGGGCGTGTGGCCAGCAGGGGGCGCCGCGAGCATAGCAGCAGCATCAGGCGGTGCTGTAGGCAGAGGCCGCGCCGGGACTTCCAGCAAAGCTGCAGGCGGAGCGGTGTCAGTGGGCAGAGCAGCAGCAGCCGCATCTGGCGGTGCTACAGGCAGAGCAGGCACGTCGGGTGTGCGGCCAGCAGGCGGGAGGCCGGGCACGTCGGCCAACTCCTCCAGGGTCGGCGCTTCCCCAAGTAGCTTGGTCCCTTTAAGGGATCGCGGGACCCGCGGGATAGCGTCCAAAACCGTCCTGATTCCCACGTATTCCAGGCGGCCACCCTGAAATAGGGAGGCTGGCAGAGACGGTGTTTGCCTGGCATAGGTGATCCCCAGGGGCTGCTGCGTCAGGAGTTCCTCCTGACATTCTGCTGGGGGAGCGGCTGAGGAGAGATAGCAAGCCCCCAAGGCGATCGTTAGGGCGGCTTCCTCTCCTTTCCCCCGGCGCCTCCTCTTCTTACGCCGGCTAGAGCAGATCGGTGGAGGCGGGGTGGCATTCGCAGAGGCGAGCGGCAGGAGCCGCTTCCCTTTGACCCGGTTGACGAGCTGCCGAAGGCTGGCGTGGATCGCTGCCATGTTGGACGCCTCCATGGTCGGCGTTACCTCTTGCAGGAGGGTCCAACTTTGCTCCACTAAGGCGAGCAGGTCGAGCTCTTCTCGGACCTCGGGAAGCTCTCGCCAGTACGCGATCTCATGCAGGAGGACGAGCCAGTGGTCGTCGTCCTCCCGCGGTGCGTTTCTTTGGTCTGTCATTTTGTTACGTTCGGCGGGTGAGCGAGCAAGCAAACAGGCGAGAGAGCCAGGACGTAGAGCCAAACGTGGTTTTAATTGCAGGAACTGGCAACGACAAGGGGTAAACAGTAACAAACATCAATGACAGGCACGTAACATAGGCTGACACGGACTTATATAGATGGGACTGGTTGGACTTGATTCGACACCGGTGGAAACAAATCAGGAATCGACAAGAGGTGATGAGTGGCGTGGCACACATGAGGATCGATCGGAGCTGGATGTGACACATATTTGTTTTGCTTTTTTAAAGAAAAAAAACTCTTAAATGCAAAAATAAAAAAAATAATGTCAGATAAAATTACTGAAAAAAGGTATACATACAGTAGGTACAGAAAGTATTCAGACCCCCTTCAATTTCACTCTGTTATATTGCAGCCATTTACTAAAATCATTTAAAATTATTTTTCCCTCATTAATGTACACACAGCACCTCATATTGACAGACAAAAAAAAAGAATTTTTGAAATTGTTGCAGATTTATTAAAAAAGAAAAACTGAAATATCACATCGTCCTAAATATTCAGACCCTTTGCTCAGTATTTAGTAGAAGCACCCTTTTGAGCTAATACAGCCATGAGTCTTCTTG
>JAODLC010000002.1:5460506-5478255 GCA_026781145.1 Hippopotamyrus pictus
ACTCACTCACAGAGCGTGTGGCTCAGTCTGCGCTCTCTGAGACAGTCATAATCAGTCATCCTCGCTGCTGAACTCACTCACAGAGCGTGTGGCTCAGTCTGCGCTCTCTGAGACAGTCATAATCAGTCATCCTCGCTGCTGAACTCACAGAGCATGTGGCTCCTTTGAGAGAAATTAAATGAAAATTAGTGAAGAGGAGAAAAGCGAGCAAGAATTGGTCACCAAAAGACATTCTGCTGTCTGAATATATATTTTATTTATTTTACATAGCATAAGGACAATATTGAGCAAAAGCAAGTAATTTGACTGCCCTGCTTTCCGTCGACTCGGCTCACAGCAGCACCACCAACTTATTTGACAGATTCTATTGCTTTATAAATATTGCATTATTTAGAAAAAAAAATTAAATATTGTAATATGGATTTTCCAGTAGAGTGCAACCCTAGTTAATATCAGGATGGACTGTAGTGAATGTGGGATGGGCCACAGCTGAGAGGCACAAAATGATGCTGTACACAGTGGCATTACATTCTTAAAACGGGCCTTGGTGCAAGATCGAGGGGGAGGGGGCTTCTTGCAGGGTAAATATTTTTAGAAGTATTATATAACACAAAAAAAAGACATTCAAAAACCGGCCAACAAAGCCACTGACATACTATGTATCTTTGTGAAATACCCTGAAGGTCTACAATATGAACTAGCCTTGTCATATAAAAAATTAAATTAAAAATTGGACATTCAGAGTGAGGCTTGCTAGACAGATGAAGGGTGTCTATATCTCGTTTGGTTTCCAGCGGTTCATAATTTAATGTAAAGAACTTTGGTAATTTAAACTAACAGACTACAAGCCTCCTAATCCTCTTTGTGAAGGGGCCCCTCGACCCTCCGTGGGGCCCTCAACCCTACATTGGGCCCATCGACCCTCCATGGGGCCCCGTTTCTGTGGTCCCACAGCTGCGACACTGGCTGCACTGCCTGTGATCCACCAGTGACTGTACATTGCATCATGTACAGAGCTTATTTTAAGAATGACAATCTCACTGAAAGGGTTTTCAGCTAAATGAACATACCAGCACTTTCCAGATTAGCTCTATGTCTTCATTAGTCAAGCATTATGAAATGAATCTCAGGGTAGTCATTTGGTCACTGATTTTGTAAATCCCCAGCAAATGCTGTCATATCCTGCACATTTGCTTAGGATGGGTTAGGCAAAGGAAGACAGAGGAAAAACAACACAGGTTGGAATAAACTAAATGCTGGCTTGGCAAGGGTTTGTCACAGCTGGGGAAGACCCTTAACAATAAGACCTCACTGAAAAGCTCCCACTAATATAAACTGGCGGCCTTGTTTACAGTCAGTCATCTTTGTGGGCAGGTTTGAGCTTAAACTGGCTCCAGTGCGTACCAGTTTCAGAGATGCGTCATGGGTTTCTGATGGAAAATTACAGCAAATAAATGCTCTTACACCAAAGTAAATGCAGCTCGCTTCCCACCCACATTAAAATATCATTGAATGTTGTAACACGTTAATCATAGATCATAAACTCATCATCAGGATCGTGGAACGTTGTTTTCTGAAACCTGCAAAAATGAGGTGGTCATAAATTGGGAAAATATGAGTTAACAAACGCAATCATGCACCCAAATAGGTCCCTTAATGACATGAAGAACTGGGTGAGCTTGCTGATGTCTCATTTAAGCTCTGCACAAATAGCTGCATGATTCCTCACAAAATATTTCAAATGTTACATATTAGCAAATAAAACAGAAAACATATGGACATGATTTCACTAATTGTAAAATAATTACAGCCATCCTATGCACAATTAATTTTGCTAATTGTTGGCCAGTTGATAAGGAGTTTGATGGATAGATGTTATTAATTCCATTTATGTCCATAGACATCTCTCGTATTCGAAAAAGCAAATCCCATCTGTTGCCAAATGCAATGAAACTCAAAACTTATGAGAGGAATAGAAACAACACATATGTAAAATAAACTTTTCTTGAACAAGACTTTTTACCATGGTTTGTTCCTAGGCTTCAGTATAAGGACAGCCCAACATTTGCATATCTACCATCATCTTAAGGTCAGTCATGGGGTTTGAAGACCGGTAGGTTACCATCTGTACACCAGAATCACAAACTGTGACAAGAGCACCAGTGAAACAGGTCCGAGGAAGAGAGTGCAAGTCTATTTTTATGTAGATTTAGTGTTTTATGAAAGTAATTACACTATTGCTGGAACACACTGAAGTGATCTTAGTCATCAGATTGCTGGTACTGCCCAATGACTGGGCAAGTGGGGGCGATTTGACAACAGTCCAGAAAACCCCACGTAATTGCCACTTCTCAGTTGGGACAAGCCTGTGATCATTTTTTATCATAGTCTACTCTAGGCACTTTATATTAATTGGAAGGTTCAGAATTCTTTGATGCATTACTTACTAATTATGACTTGCTTATGGAAGAAGCATGCAATAATATGAGGGGTCTCTGTGCGTATGGCATATGGGCCCCGGGGGGGCATGTGGGCGGGTGGGGAGGTGTGTTTGCACCCTTCAGGAGTTCAGAGGTGAGGTGGAGTTCAAGGCTCCTCACATGCAAAATGCACGTTCGCTCCTAACTCCCTCAGCCTCGTCACATCCTGGGTGTGCGTCACTCACCTGTCATACATGCCGTTGATTAAAGAGTATTATGATGGCTAATTACAGTAAAGCTTCGTTAGAATGCATGATGTGTCAGGCAGGGTGTTGGACAGACAGCCTGAGAAAGCAGAAAAGCATAACCATTATGCTATCATTATTTCCATTTAGCAAAAAAAATTGAGGCAGATAAAAGCCAAGTTAACCACGTCACATTTTATATCGAACAAGTGTTATCAACAGAAACAGGAATGGAGGATCCATCAGAAATGCTTGGAATGCAGAATGAATGTAGGTCAGTTAATCTGCAACGTGACAGCGGTCCTGGAACATGTTCAGTGCAAACGCTAGAGCTCTGCCTTCGACGAGGAACCTCAGAGGCTGGGGAATCTCACAGCTACACCTTTTTTGTCCTTCTCCTCCCTGGGAAAAGTGGTACTTACGGTACATGGCCCTCGTTTGATAGAGCCGTGCACCCGGCCAAACCCTGACTGGGTCTGCAGGCAGGTCTGCTAGCCACACGTTTGATTTCCTGAGCATGAGAACGCCCTCGTTCCCAGCTGGGGGCTCCGAGGGAAAGGTGATGTAATAGGTGATGTCAGCATTAATGCTTACTGCCTCCCCTGCCGTGTGCTATTTCCCTGCTGCAGGAAGTCTTTGGCTAATTAGGTCAGGAGGACTCAGCAAATGAGGAGAAATTTTCTTCCTCTGGACCAGTTACTTTTTGACAATAAACAGTCACAATAAACCATTTGTTTATTATTTATTGTAACGGTTTATTATGGTCTGTATGGCTTTTTGCCGTCTAAATGCGTTGTGCTACTGTAATCTTGCAATTTCCTTGAGAATTAATAATCTTTTCTAGATGGTGATTGTGCACTATGAAATACAGAGGTCTCCTTCATTCAATGGATGAATTATGTAGGATAACCTATAGCATAATCATTGGCCAATAACTTTAACAAGCCATTCAGACTGCAAAATATAACTCAGGAAGTGGACAAAAACCTCAATTAAAAGAGCATGTTCAATTACTACCCTTAGTCAGGGGGGTGTCGAAGTTTTGGAAATACAGCCTTTATTCCATGTTTATATCCAACAGAAATGCCACATTTAATCCATAAAATCTCCTTTGAATATTTCATAATTCAATAATGGACAGAATTTCAAGCTGTGTGTTTAAGGTTTTTGTGGGCAGATTCATGCCTTTCAAACGGTATTTTGGGTGATTTTACCACGAGACATCTAAGAGTTTGTTTTTCTGCTGTCACATTCATTTTCCGTCTCAGTGCTGGACACACACACATGCACATGCACACACACGCACACACTTGCACACGCACACACACATACACACACGCATGCACGCACACACACATACACACACGCATGCACGCACGCACACACACGCATGCACGCACGCACACACATGCGCGCAGGAGTCATGGCGCAATTTAGCACCGCTGGTGCCAATTGAGCTGGGTGCTCATCAGGCAGCTGCCACCCCTACATGGGTGAGCCCCCCCTCAAGCACAGGGCAAACCAGGCCAGACACAAGGTCCATTTTCAACATGGCATTCATTATAGAGTTCCATCCTGATTTGATTAAAATGAGGGCAAATTTGCCATTTTCACAGCAGCCATTTTGCATTGTACGTGTCATACTGTCTCACTTCTCGTTTCTGTTCATTACCGATTTAGTGTCTAGTTTATATTTAAATTATCCATAATTTCTTTTCTGTGCTACTGTACAAAATACTCCCCTTCCCTCACATGGTAAAATGATAACCTTGCTTATCTCTGAGGGCAATTTAATGGTCTGTTTCAGGGACATTTAGCTGCAAGGTGACAGCACTCTCTGACAGCCGTTACATGCTGTCAGCTGTAGCTGGATTGAACTGGCTTGTCCCCCTTCTGAAGTGAAGGTGTTTGTTTTTGTGGGTGTGTCTGCCGGTGCTGCCAAGACAGCATCGTAAATCCTGGGCGCACCCCCTGTGGTGCCTCCTGGCGACCCCCGACAGCACCCTCTGCTGGCCGGGGTATCCCTAACCCCAGCCCCAGGAGCACCCACCAGGCTGGGTCTCCCAGATGCCTCTTAGATGTGCGTCACAGCTGCCAGCTCCTTGGCTCTACGCTGGTGCTCTTAACTTCAGCTTCCGGCTCAGGGAGATTAATGACTAGAGAGCACTGTGCTGGGTGATGGTAAGGAGGATGAGTGTGCCAGTCAAACACAGAGAATCTATTATACACTTAATAAGTTACACAAAGGCTAATCATGCTCATTCAGTGTATTGTGAAAAACCACAAAGTAATTTAATTACTGCTTTGGTCCCATGTGTAATACATGCACAAACATGCACATACATGCATACAGACACACACCCAGGCATAGTTCAATGATTATTGGATGGAGGTGAATAGATGTTTTCTATTACGACTCTCTTCAGAGGTGTGACACAGGAAACCCTCCACAGAAACAGGGAGAATCCAACATGGCCGCCAATAACATGCCCACTAAAATAAATACCATGCTGAATTTAAAGTTTACATTGAGAGATACCATCCAAATGAACATTCACTTAGCTAATACATTATACTGCACAAAGATATAAAGTGGTGCTTTTTAATCAAAACTGGACTGACTGTGCCATTGAGATGGCTGGAGACAGAAAGATCACTGACGTGCTCTTCCCAAGTTCTCCATGGGGAGACCTTCGGACCAAATGGTTCTTCACGTGCCATGAGTCCAGATCCATCATTTCACAGGAACGACTGATCACAGGTTAGAGTTATACATGCCTATGGGAGAAAATATGCCGGACAATAATATGCATGTGGAAAACCATAAGAGGCCATTTGAAGGCTGGCGTCCAGCTTATGTCTGGTACCCAGGGTGGATCTTCCACAGCCTCACAACACCAACGCAATCTCTCAGAATCTAAGTGGCTTTGCACCTTTTATGTTTAAATTTATATAGTTGATAAGTGGGGTTTCATAAATTTTATAAAAGTCCCGATCCTCCAAAAAGTCCTTGGAAGTTACGGTGGAGGAACGGACTGGACGCTGATCCGGGATGTGGGAAAAAAAATGACACTCATGCCAATAAAGGTGAAGGCATCCTGCCACACAAAACTCGCTTTTGATTGTGCAGTTATGTAGGTTGTATCTAATAAGGCAGGGGGTCACGCTGAGAATATCAAACATTTGCTTTAGACCCCCATCAATACACACTTCAATTTGCAGTCTTGATGCAGGACAAAAAGAAAATCAAAAGGTTTAAGGGCAGTACATAGAAAATAATGTAACTGGATGTCACTGAGATTAAACGGCGAAAGACTTCCTGAAGACCCGAAAGCCCGTTCTTCATGAACAGCTGCAACATGTCGTGTTGGACCCCCCCCATCCGAGGCCAGCTTTGCGGTCACGTGGCCGGTTCTGTGTTTATGTTTATTTCATCGATCTTATTTACTCCTATGGCAGCACCCCATTTTATTTACACTCTGCAGATTTACAAGCAGTCTAGCCCTATGGCTGCTTCTGAAATGTGGCATATAGACTAGAGAAAAGTCGGTTTCTATCCCAGTGCAGTTTCCGTATTGGGTATGGGCCTGTGTAAAACCGGGAAACCCAAGGTTATATAGTTTAGCACTACAGAGGCATGTTAGGGGACTGTAAGTACGCTGTCACTAAATTTATTAAGTTTTCATGCTCCGGGGCTGGAAATCGTACCCCAGTATTAAAATACAGACATGCCACATAGTAAGATAATAATGTCATCGGAAATATCATAAGCAGCATTAATGAATTACTTTACGCCACACATGAACTTCTTGAAAGGTGGAAGCTGTGAATAAGGAAGACCTAGTTCGTTTAGACTTAAAGAGACACGTTTAAAAATGAGATGTTTTTCGGCGAGGTGGGGTCAGAAAAAATGTTCAAAATCAATTTGAGAATGGGCGAATATAAAATTACACGCTATGTGTACAAGCCCCAAAACGTACAAGGTTTGACAGCACCCCCACGGTCTACTGAGGCTGAAGACGATAGATGGGAAAACAGAGCAGTAATATTCCTTTAACCGCATTCCCTAGACACTGCCAAGTATATCGGGTACGGCTGCCAAACGTAAATTAAGCTGTAATTATTTTCACCGCCTGGCTCATTTCAAAGTCATGTGTCGAAACATGCAGAGCAAATAGAGCCACACCTTCTTCTTAATTGCGGTAATATGATTCTTAAGCCACAAGTAATCTGCATTCAATGCCATCTTTATAATGGTGTTTAGAGTAACGGGGGGGGGGGGAGACACAAACTGCAATTATCTCCTTTGCAAAGCACAAAAAAATCAGAGACCACACTGCATCAATGTGGACATTCTGTCCGCAGCGTCCACGCAGAAAAAACCGCACAAAAACACGTTATGGGGAGCTGGGGGGCTGGGGGCAAAACGGTGCTTCGACGTCCCACATGTCCTGCGTGCGGTATACGAGGCAGAGGGCACGGGCGCTAGGCAGGGAACAGCCCGGGACGAGGCGCCAGCCCGATCCTTAGCGCTACAGGTCAGTTTGTCAAATGATAAATTCATAAACAAACGAATGAAGACATACATGCAAACATTATTATATAAAACTATCAAACTTCTGAAAGATTCGGCGATCTTCATTTAGCTAAAGGCTACAGTGGCGCTAGGTGTTAACACACTTCAGTGGGATCATGTCGTTTCAGCACCACGACACGCAGAAATCCGCCCCGCTAATATCACACCCACCCCCGGAGGGCGCACTCTTGGGAAGGGCTGCACCAAGCCCGCGGTAGTAGTTTAACAAAATTATTAAGCGGATAGAAAAATAAATAAAATGAATAATCTTCAGGAAGCTCATCAACTGCATCATAATGCGAACCTTTTTGGGCATTCACGTGTTCGTTTGTGGAATCCTTTTCATCTTTAAAATAAATATCTTATGTGAATTTAAGTTAAGATAAAATATGATATATAACGCGAATTTAATTCCCATAACCACTTATCTAATGCATGGTAGTGGTGAGCCTGGAGTTATAATTTTGAAGATATTAAGATTTAATAAGTAAATATGTAGAGTGCCTCGTTCACTTAGACTCGCCTGTAAAAAAACCTCCCTCTGATCGCATAGTTTATTTTAATTACAGCATTTTACCTTGTAATCATTCACTTTCATGTGTATCATTACAGGATGTTAACCGTACTTATGTGGCACAAACGCTAAATAAATACAAATTAGGACGAGGCCTTAGTGGCTTTAATCACACTTGTGCTGTGTCTACAGTGCACTGAGAACCTTTAATAAGGAGGTCCGTCGAAACAAAACGCACAGGACACTTCAATTAGACACTTTGTAAATGTTGATCGCTGTTTATACCGCCCCCAATGTGTGCCAGTTACCCAGCGTGTGTTTATTATCAAATTGTTTTTCTTTCCTGCTTGGTAACTGTCTAAGTATATGGGTCTTTTTTTCCATTAGCTGCCAATCACGCAACAATGCATTATTGGTTTGCCTAACAAACATGACATACCAGAGTCGGTTGCCCAGGCTAATGCAGGCTTGTTTCAGATTGAAGTCCAGCTCCATGCGACACGGATCCTTTGTTCCTCACCCTAGCCACAGGCTCAGAGCAGGTCCCGCAGCACAGAGGAATGCTAAACAGCCATAAGGCATCGCTAAATGAAGTCGCCACAATTACTCACCTGCTGACAGCCCTTTTCTTTAGATTAACAGCTAATTACCTGGAACAAAATGCGGATCTGGGCTGTATGCTGTAGTTACACGCCACACGATTGAGTATGTTAAGGTGATGGGCGGCGAGTCTGAGCGCACAAACAAATAGGACTTAAAGAAACAAACAGTTCCTATTGGACATATTAGACATTTAATTTAATCGATTAAAGCACCATCACTTTATTTTTGCATGCATTACTCACTGTGTATTGTACTTCATACAGATTATACCTTGTGTAACTGTGACAAGACGATTATATGAGGAAATTGTATCTTCTGCCCATTAGCGCTAAGTGAGCATCCCTTTGGTGAGCATTTCTCAGTGTGAACAGATTATGAGGCTGTACATTATGCAGGCTGAAATCTAACGAATCCAAAAATACCTAAAGTGTGACCGCCACGTCTAGGTTTTCGGCCAGGATTTCGGTCTGTAGGACTTATTCTGAAATTTAGCACCTTCACATTCAGCGCTTGGTTATTCCCAAACGTCTGAAAAGCCACACTCGCTATTTTATTCACTGATCTTCATCTTATCTAACACAGTACTAGTGCACTGACAGGTTATTGTGTCAGAAAAGTAGCAGTACAGCTTGCTGTGGCTGGGGGATTGATCGGAGGCGGGGGGGATCTTCCTTTGAAAGGGTAAGAACTGGTGGACTGGACTTCAGTGGGGTGGGGGATGGCTGTTCATATTTTTCCGTAGAGCAGTAATTCCAGCGGCAGTTTCAGAGCGCCCCCCCGTACCGCTGCTGTCACGTCCCGTGTTTTGCGGTGCCTTGCCATCGTAAATCACCTGGGCACAGGTATAATTGCAGCGTCGCCCGAGGGAAGCCGCACATCCCTGCCAGTGTCAGCGCCTCCGCCTGGCGCCGAGCGTTGGGTAACCGTCGGCGGCGTCCCGGTCCGCGGAGGGGTTCTCACGGCTCTGAGGTGAGGAGGCGCGCCCTGGCGCAGCGCGGAGGGGCACAAACCCAAACGGGTGTCTCGTGTGTCACGGCCTCCCTTTTCACCTTTGTCAGTGCGGGGGGCGTGGATCGCTCCGGAAAAATATGACAGCAAATCTCACATATTACGAGGCAGACGACAGAATATTCTATATTTATTTGTTTTTTCTTCCCTTTCTTTCAGGCTGGCCGTCTGTTTTACAAAACATCTGCCACCTTTTGGCACTGAAACATTCTTGGCTGTAAACTCACCCACTGGCCCCAGTGCAAAGACAAGCAGGCAGGAGAAGCGGGGCTGGCATGAGCCTCTTTTAATGTTCCTAATAACTTTGTGGAGGCCTCAGAATGTGCACCTTCATTGAACAACGTGCTATGTCCCTCAGTGTATGCTAACAGAGTAAATGATTCAATCCTTGGATGTGATCAAAAATAATAAACTGGTCTCAGGTTTAATCGAATTTAAAAAGTATTACAATTAAATATCAGGTCTGCTGCTTGTGAGATTTATCCTGCTGGCTATCAAGGGGGGAGAAGACAGACCCTTCATTAACTGCGTGTGAATATTGTAACGCTATTACTGTATAAATATCTAACTCAACTCAAAACAGTGAACTTCTTTCCAAAATATTGTAGTAGCCAGCTGGAATTTACTGTCCAGTGACGTTCTTCCTAAAAATTTTGATTTATAAATAGAAGTTAAATGTTAGCATTACACTAAAGAGAAACGGTATTTTGTATGCAGCCAAATAGCTGAGAATAGCAGTGTTGACAGCGCCTGATGCTGAATCAATATCTCACTGTCACTCAGCCTGGCGCTAACTTATGGAAGGAGTGCAGCTACTGACAAGGGGCCGTGCTAAAGTATTCAGGCCTTGGGTATCATCCATCAAACAGAATTTCCCTCACAAGCTGTTGACAGATGTTAAATTAAATTAACTGTTTTTTTTTGATGTGGCACCACTTTTATTTATTGGTTCAAATTACTTTCTTGACTCTCTTGTTTGCCACCATTGAGCGTGGAGGCTTTGATCTTCGTATTCAAACAGTGAGCTCGCCTGATCAGCTTCCACTGAGGTTTATTGTGAGTAGGGCGATAAAAAAAGAATGTTGTGGTAACTTCACTGCAAAGAGAAACCAGACCAGAATCTTCCCACAGAGGAGCGAAAACAGGGCCGGTGTTCCGGACCTCTGGCGGGTCTCCTGTTCCTATGGCGGGTCCCCTGTTCCTCTGCCGCGCCTCTTGTGTTCGGTTGTTAATCTGTCATCCGCTAATCCTGGGCTGGTGATGAAGGCCTCACTCAGATCTCACCACAGCCGGCTCGCGTGTGGCCTCTGTCACTACAGTTCGGGATTCTGCAGCCCAGTGAGCCACAAAGGACAGCTGGATGAGACTTTCCCGGAATCAAGCATGTCGATAATGACCCAGGGACAAACGACTCAAGACGGGTAATTAAAAGGAGAAGCCAGTGGGACGTCGCTGCCAAACTGGTTCTGCCGTTTCCTTCGGAGGCACGCTCTCTGTCACCGCATGAACCTTCCTGGTCTCTGCACACCAGCTGTCATTATTGTAATATTACTTTAGACTTGTGTTACTGTTAATTGGGAGTCTGTATCGTATTTCCACGGGTTCTTCAATATGGGATTTCATGTCATTTATTAAAATACATACTTGTGTCTTGCTTGACACTTAGCAAGCAGCCTCTTATAGGTCCCACATTAAGTTGTCAAAATGGAGCCTTGACCTCGGATTATGAGAAACTATTATTGCAACCCTATGAGTTGAGGAATATAGCTATGATTAATGATTATATGTTAATTCAAAATAAAATGTGTATATGACAAATGGGTACAGAAAATAAATGGTTGGATGGATGGACAGATGGATATGGTTTATCATTATCTTTAAGGTCAGCTCTAACGGAAGATCAGTCACAATAAACACAACCCAGATTTTTTTTTCTCTTGACTCTGAAACCATCAAGTTGTCAAACTGCATTATACCACTTTTGCTGAAACAACAGCAGCCTGTATTCAGCAAGACTCGTGAAGAACTGGTATCCGTGCCTGTGTCGGGAACCTCATGGCCGGCGTGTAGCTCAGCGGGTTGGGTATCCGTGCCTGCGTCCGGAACCTCATGGCCGGCGTGTAGCTCATGGGGTTGGGTATCCGTGCCTGTGTCCGGAACCTCATGGCCGGCATGTAGCTGGGCGGGTTGGGTATCTGTGCCTGTGTCCGGAACCTCATGGCCGCATGTAGCTGGGCGGGTTGGGTATCTGTGCCTGTGTCCGGAACCTCATGGCCGGCGTGTAGCTGAGCGGGTTGGGTATCCTTGTCTGTGTCCAGAACCTTATAGCCAGCATCATATCACTGTCTGGCCTTTGAGTATGACCTTTAACCCCAAGCGCCCCTTTGGTGCTCAATGTTGATTGACCCTGCTCTCTGATCCTGTCGATTTGGACAAACGTGTCTGCTGAAAGAATAAGTGTAAACCACTAATTAGTGCATTGAACAGAGCTTTCAGAAGTCAGCAAATTCATGAAAGTATCTGACAGTGTGTCTGCTGACACTGTTGAACCCAGCGATTATAAAATATGTTTATGTTATCCTGACAGATACCCCATGTAGTAGAAGCAATGGAAAGTGTTTCAATGGATGTGAAGTGTGTTTTGCAGATTTCTGTGTTACTGTGACAAATGATACATGCCGTATATCCCTAGTAGTTTCCAGTGCTTGAAAACCTTCACGTGAAATGAGGGTGAAGACATTCTGTGTTTAAGTGGAACTCAAATTTCCTGGTACAGCATAGCAAGCCAGCTTGTGGATGGCTAACAATGCCTTCCAATCCCGAAAGAAGTGTACCTATGTATGGACAGGTTGTTCCGTATTGGTGTCAATCAGCGAAAGCTTAGACAGTCATAAGAATGGAGAGTAATTAAATTTGATTACAAAAGACTCAGTGATCCAGGTGCAATGCTTTCTGCGTGTTCCTGCATTTATAATTGATTAAAAAAGTGATTACCACAGTCGGGAGACTTTCACACAATGTTGTTTCAGATGAAATCTGTTGTTTGCGGCAAAATATTAAGTGTGAAGGAAAAAAGTAACAAATAAACAAATAAACAAATAAATAAATAAATAAATAAATGCAGAGTTTGGCTCAATATCACCTCATACTTTGGCATTTAACAAGAACTAAAATGGTGTTATCCCGAAGTTGACATGGACTTGCTTAACAGATGTTGCTTCCAGGCCAGCGCACGGAGCTTACAGTTACAGCTGGATATTTACCGAAACAGTGTGACGTGAAGTACCTTGCTGTAGGGTAGCAGAGGAAGTACTCCCCTTGGACATCAGCCTGCATACCTCCGCTGACACGCCAAGCGGTACCATTAAATCAAGACCTGCCTACTTCAAAAGCCCTCAAAGAAAGAGATCTACCAAAGCTCCAGCACCCTGCCTTTTATACAGAATGTCCATGATGGCAAACATTTTTCTATGTAGATTTTTTGCTACATTTCACAGGGCTTTTCAATTATTAATAAAATTTTATAATTTTTAAAACTATGACAGAAACAATTATGTAAGACGTATATCAGCTCAGACCCCGGCATTTCAAGGGCTGCAGGTCTGCTATGTGTAATGTGCATTAATATGGTGCAAATCCTGTGTTCTGGGGCAAACCAATCAGCAGCAAAGGGAACATCTGGATTGCAGAGTGTGAAATAAGGCACCTTGTATCAATTTGTTTTAGGTTAGCAGTCAAACAGCAATAAATGAACAAGTTCCACCAGACTTGTTTTTGCTCTTCTTAGAGGTGAGAAAAAAAAAAGAGTCGTTGTTCTGAATTTACCTTAAGTCTACTAATAGATAAGCATTTGTAAACTGCGACAGTCCTTAAAAAAACCCTTCACTCACAGCCCGTCCTTATTTTAATTACCCTACATAGTTTAATTCCATTTTTATTCCCCTTCTTCATATTTCAGTTTATAAGCAAATGGATGGACAAAATTGGATACTAAATTTCTTCTATTTTTAAATGCAAGTTTCCCAAGACAACAGAACAAGAAGACAGCGGCATGTCACAATTATAGGGAGAGCCGGAATTTCTGAACAGACAATAGAGTCATGCTGTGTTCGCTGTTATATGGTTTGCGGCCTGGATTCCAGAGATATATTTTCAGATGTTCAGCAGTGTTTGTGTGAAGCAGACACAAACCATTTCCATTTCACAATACTGTACGGGAGTTGCAATACATGTTTATTTCTGAAGCATTCTTCTCAAAAATGTAAGATGCACATTGCACACATGTTCCTAAAATACAGTGGTACCTCAGAACTCGAACTTAAATCCGTTCAGAACTCGGGTTCGAATCCTAATAAAAGGTTTGAGTTCTCCAAAGTTCGAATTTTCCCCATAAGTAATAATGGAATACCAATTAATTGGTTCCCGGCCCCAAAAAATTCCACCTAAATATTTTTTTAGCATTTAAACACAAAATGAACAGGATAAAACAAGAAGAGCATTTTTTTCTTAATGGCTTCCAAAACGATAAAAAATGTACCCCAACACTATCGATCCAATCCTGCCCCAATCTTCTGCTTCTCCCGTGTGCCACGCCCCCTCGTTAACCCCGTGTGGAATCCCCCTGTGTTCAGCTGTTTCTGGTTGTTGTCATAAGTCCTCTGTATTTCGTCCGTGTTTCAGTTTGTTTCCCCAGTCCGGTCATTGTATTGTCCGTCTGCGTTTTGCCTGCATGCCTTATCTGTAATTAAACTCCGTATTCCCCGATACCCTGATGTCTGCGCCTTTGTCTCCATCCCGCTGGACAGGGCAATACTATTATAATTAAATGTATGAGGTTTATTATTAATGATATGAAAATAATTAAGTAATATTTATTTTTAAATGTATCTTATTAGACTGTAACAGTAATTATTATTATATATCATTGTCTAAATGTATTTTTACTGTCTAAATATCTGTATTCAGCTTGTGTAAACATGCACGATGCTGTCACAGCCAATAGGAGGCTGAGACAGAAGCGTTAACCTCTGGTTCTGCTGAGAGACGTGCCACGTGACTCCTTTCCCCGCGCATACAAGTTATCTTAGGTCAGCATTCACGGTTCGACTTCTGATATTCAGATCGAGTTCTAGGTCATTTTTTCCCGAACTGATTAGTTCGACTTTTAAGAACTTCGAGTTCTAATGACTTCGGGATCTGAGGTACCTCTGTACTTAAATCACAAGGGCTGTATGTACCGCAGTGCTATTCCTAATTGCAAGAATACTAATTGTCCAGTCTATGCACTACGTGTCTTTCAATAATATCCTGGCTAACAATGTTTTTTCCCCCAGTCAGAGCTGTATAAATGTCAATTTAATAAATGTATGTAGTATTAGAGGAAGAGAAAATCCTTCACACCTTTTCCTTTAAGAGTTACCAGTAGTAGTAGCAGGAGCAGTAGCATTAGCAGCAGCAGGAGCAGTAGCAAGAGCATTAGCAGTAGCATTAACAGTAGCAGTAGCATTACCAGTAGCAGGAGCATTCGCTGTTGCAGTAGCAGTAAGCAGGAGCATTAGCAGGAGTATTAGCAGGAGCAGGAGCATTAGCAGTAAGCAGTCACAGCTTTAATATACTAACTGATCTGAGAAGACTAGTTCTTTGTAACTACAAATGATTTTGATAATTATAAAGCTAAATTAACTATGCAAACACACTGACATGGCACCTTTCATATGATTTAGTTTTTGTCTTTATGATTATGTATGAAGAAACAAAACACAGCATGACAGAAGATGGCATAGGAGGCTTATTTAAAAGGCTCATAAGGATTTTTGTGCTTAGATTATAGTCCTTCCTCAAACAAACACCCTGGGCTGCATTTCAGCATGAGCGTTTGCGCATATATAGCACGCTTAAATAAACATTATGGCCCCACTGTTTATGGCACAGCACAGTACACGCAGATGCTCTTCGTACCCTTCAAACAAAGCAACGGCTTCGAAATAGTTATTGCTTTTCACATACTTAATTTGAAATGAGAGCTGATTTTGTTTATAATCCTGGAAGCAAAGTTTGTTTGTCCCTCTCCCCCAATTCTTTCCATCCATGGATCTTTGTTTTGTGTCCCGTTATTCAACTCAGACATTTGTGGTTCTAGACAAGTCTAGCAAACGACTATTGGTCTGAAAAAAAGGCTTCACAGTGACTGTCCTCCAGAGGATCTGTGGAAAGTGGATGTAATCAGCTTAATCAATCCTAAACAGACACCTGGGACACATACAGGGATGTGTTTTGTTGCAGAAGAGGGAATTGGAGTCAGAATAAGAACACAGTTCATCTACTTGCAAGATGACTGTCACAATCAATACCCCAGAAAGCTTGTCATCGAATCCCCTCACCTTCATGGGCTGCAGAGAAGAGGGGCTATTAATTGAAAGGTATTCATCTAAATCAGGGGTACCCAACTCCAATCCTGGAGGGCCAGAGCCCTGCACATTTTTGTGTTTCCCCTCATTTAACACACCTGATTCACCTCCTTGTGCTAATTAACACACAGCTCTTGAGCTGAATCATTTATGGTGGAACAGGGAATGAACTAAGCTACACAGGGCTCCGGCCCCCCAGGACTGGAGTTGGGCACCCCTGATCTAAATGCTCCAGGTTATTTCTCTATTGTCAGCTGTCATCATTTTGCTGACTTAAATGTGTTACTTTTGTTTATATTCGAGCATCAACAAAGACTTGATTCTTCAAAGGTTTTCCATTTATGTCAAATGTACTATAACTATTTAAGCCTATATACAGTGTAAACTAATATATAAGACAATGTGAATCATATTACGGTACTTTTTTCCCTTAATGTTATCCTCTGAGCTTTGCGTGTTACTATTTTTTAGTATGTTATGCTTTTTGCTGTATTTAAAACATGTTTATGCATTGTGGTGAAGGGGGCAAATTGCATTTGCAGAGTAGTTTACACTAAAGTGTTGTTTTTACGCAGCATGTGAATGCCTAGTGTTTACACTTTTATGGGGAGATGTTTCTGCAAACAAACTTCTCACCACGTGTCCCAAATTGAGTATAGCATTAGTCTGAGATTTTGCAGTTTGGAATTAAGCATGGTATAAATCCCCCCCCTGAAGGTTCAATGATGGCCTTCATCCAGGCATTCATCCAGGTAGTGATACACATGTGTAGGAAAGTAACGGTGCTCAGTATGTTACATTCTGACCAAAGCTACATTTTGTCTGTGGAAAGCTTTTCTCTGTGGAAGAAAAACCTGTTTATACTTTCACAAGTGCATCCTGCTGAGTCTAACTGGATTTTATGCATTGAATCCTTCTAAATACAAGATACACTTTTGATAAAATACTGAAGCCTCATATTTATAATGAGTCCAGCTCCACCTCCTTACGTCCAAATCACACCTTACCAGAGCACAGCTCCGCCTCCTTATGTCCAAATCACACCTTACCGGAGCACAGCTCCGCCTCCTTATGTCCAAATCACACCTTACCGGAGTACAGCTCCGCCTCCTTATGTCCAAATCGCACCCTGCTGGGACACAGCTCCACCTCTTTATGTCTAAACCATACCTTACCTTAATTTTTATTAGTAGCTCTAACCAGACAGTCATTTCCTGAGTGGATGAAATATTCCTACATGACATTTTCTGTAACTGCTTATCCTATTAAGGGTTGCAGTGGTCTTGGATCCATGGATGCAAGGCAGAGAACAACCCAGTATGGGATGCCAACCCTTCACAGGGCACACTCACACATCATTCACAATTTGGTAACTCCAATTAACCTCAGCATGTTTTGGACTGTAAGGGAAAACCAGAATACCTGGTACATGATAACACAGGGAGAACATGCAAACTCTACACACATGGCAGAGACTCAAACCCTGGTCCCAGAGGTGTGAGGCAGCAGTGCTAACCACTGCCCCACTATGCTGGCCCCTTCCTGTAATGTGTTTTTGTATTTTCACTTATTTCACTTACCGTACTGCTTCCAAAACTTCATTTCCTAGCTAGACTTTGTTAGAGGTAAGACCTCTAAGAACCAGTCTGTGAATAAGGGATATTTATTGCATTTTCACAGGGACATTGCGAATGAATATGCAAGAACATTACTTGTAGTGATAGGCCATTTTGATGCCTTTTTTCATTTACATGTTATGTTTCAAAAACTTAAAGTATTATTATTTATTATGAAATAAAAATAACGTTCTGAACACATTTTGTTGGTTTATTTATGTTATTTCGTGCTGCTTTAACGTGGGAACACAGATTGCCGACAAATAATCATATGGTATATTTGATCATAAATACACATGATGAATAATAAACTAACGCAAAAAGTGGCTTATTCAGGACCCCCTTCCCACCCACCCCCAG
>JAODLC010000002.1:5478355-5488987 GCA_026781145.1 Hippopotamyrus pictus
CACCCCCAGTGCTGGCCCTGACAGCCTGCCCCCCCGATTCTGATTTATACCCAGCTGACGCCTAAACGCGTGTGACCAAATGTGATGGCACTTGACAACCCCAATTACGGCTGATTTAATATGTAAAGATGGGCGGGGCTACCACATGGTCTCACTGCCAGTGCAGTCTAGCTGTTCAGTGTGCTGCCCTTCACTGGAGTGTTCCTTTTAAATGGCCTTTAAAGCTGTCACTGCTGTCAAAGCGCTTGACACAAATCAGGTCTTCGATCTTGCGGACGACGATGTTATTGAGAAGACCAGAACACCCGCCCCCCCCAGCCACCCCTCCCCTTTCTCTCCCCATCTGGTCTTTATCAGCCCTTTTCCTGGGTAGCATTACAGTGAACAATTATCTACAGATCAGGAGACAGCGGGACTTAAAAGCCCCAAATTGCGGAGGAAAAACAGCGGATGAAAAGGGGGCACATGAGTCCCATCACCCTAATGAAATCAGCCTGACAATCAGGGTGCTGTGCTGCCAGGGGGCTCCCTGAGTTAATATGACGAGCCGTCATCCCCTGCCTTACACACAGGGGGCAGTAAAGCTCATTCGAAAACAAGCAAACAAGCCGAATCCGATAGGTACCATCCACGCGGCCAAGCTCTCAGCCCGTCAGCCATTATATTTTAAGGCCTTTCTGGCTGCATATTCATATATATTTTTCCCTCTGTGTTGCAACAGCAGCGGAGGGTTCAGACGTGAGCTTGGTCCCCACAGGCTCCCGACTTCCAAGCCATGGACTGGCCCGTTTGCATTGATTTACATGAGCCCGATGTTCAGAATTTCCTGCCGCTCCTCCCTACGGTCCAGCCAAACCCCCATCATCCTGTCCAGGGGTACATCTCTCCTCTCGTTTCCTTATTTCCCCCCTAGTAGCAGACTGGTGGTAATTGCCAGGCAGATAATCAATTGGCTGCATAGCACCAGTGTCCCGTTTCAAAGGTGCCCCCCCGGG
This sequence comes from Hippopotamyrus pictus, assembly GCA_026781145.1. Taxonomy (NCBI): domain Eukaryota; kingdom Metazoa; phylum Chordata; class Actinopteri; order Osteoglossiformes; family Mormyridae; genus Hippopotamyrus; species Hippopotamyrus pictus. The sequence continues at coordinate 5,479,351 of JAODLC010000002.1, forward strand.
ACCCAACAGGGGCGAGCCAGGCACTCGTCTCTCCATGAGGTTGTCTGTGCGGGAGGGGCGTCTCTGAGCTGGTGGGGGCCCCATAGGCCTGGCGTCTCCCCCTCGTTAAACAGTGGCAGGTCAGAGGCACACACGTCTGTGATGACCAAGGCCAGGAAGGATCGCATTAATGAGGAGCTGCTCCATGTCGGGGTGTCGGGTGACACTGCTCTGCTCTTTACTTTCCTTCAGTCTCCATGAGTGTCGTTTTTTTAATCCGGAATGCAGTTTAAACACCACCGTTAACTCACAAACGGACACAGACAGCTGGCCAATGGGGACTCCTTATTTCACACACAGTGCGAATGATGAAATTATCATTAAACATGTAAGCCTTCTTATTGGCTGAATTTAATGAAAGTTCCCCAGTGACCATGGCTTTCAAAGTACACCTTTGGCAATGTGTCAAGCAGGCTAAATTTGTGTGACTTCTGCACAGGGATTCTGACCTGGGAAGCAAACATCTGAAGTATGCCATAAAAACGCCGTGTGTTTTATGTCTCGACTACTGCAGTAAAGGAATTTCTAAGATGTTTTCAGCCATGTTTCCTGTCTCTCCCTTAACTAGACGGAGGGCAGAAAGACACTCCATGTTAGTCAGCTCATTTTGATTTGTCCTCTTAATTGCATTTTAACTGCTGCTTTCCTGGAGTTGAGTAATTAAATTGCGTTAATTTCCCATAAATCGACGAGTTCCTCTTCATTTTTTACATTTTATGTCCACTGTACACACAGAGGAACCCCAGCTCCATCTGTCACGGGCAAGCAGGCGCGCAGAAGCCATTTGCTCACTCGCAGGCATTTACACGCAAACGCCAATGGTGAACATGGTGATTCATGCGGCCTGACGGGTCCCTGGGCCGCGGCCCCGCCGGTGGCTCCAATGCCGCCGTGATTACAGAGCAGCGGGCGTCCGCTGGGCTGTAATAAGAGTGCCAGGGCTCAGACTCCGCGGAGGCACTTAAATGGTGCTTTTGTCAAAGGCAAGGAAGAGCACCCAGCGCCTTTGGGCTCACATCTGCCAGGGCGACTGTGGATGACAACGGCCCCCACGATGACGACAAGGACGCAGCGCCGGCGGGGGAGCGGCGTGCGGGGAGGGGGGGGGGGGGGCTTCCCATCCTCTGGCGCTGCACGGCTTGAAAAGAGAGAAGGAAAAAAAAAAAACGCAGATTCTGACTTATGGCTGATAGAGTATCCAGTGAGCGACTCTCCAATAAAGCAAGCGTGCCTCAGCTTCCATTCAAGCGCTAACGTCGTGCGACTGACTGGTTTCTCCGGCTCCCGAATGTCTTCTTCTAAATTACTAAAAGTCAGACAAACTTCAAACCACATTCCTGATAGAATTTGCTCGTCCCCCTTTTGTCATACAGCCACTTCTTCTAAAGCCTCATTATCTATTACTGCTCTACTGTCAAAAAAAAAAATGAATTTGTTTCAAACCCCGTGAGTGACAGTTTCTCAGGTATTCAGTTCTCCGTGTTGAACCTAAATAGTTCACATGACAGGAGACTCTTCGCCTTTGAAATAATAGACTCCTGCTTACAGCTAATCGGAGTGGGCGCCATGCACCTCAGGAAGGTAGCAATTTTCCCTCATTACAGCCAAATCTCAGTTAAAAGTGCAGGATTCCAGAGGTCTAATTACAAGGTGTTAATAATAACGATATAATGACTGCCATTTTCAAGCTTGCCTAAAACCTTTAATCTCTCTCAGAGTGGCTGTAGGTTTATGTATGCACGCAGCCTTAATAATACAATTTGGCAGCGCTGATGATTATTATTGTTGCTATCACTGTTATTATTATTGTTAGCCGGAATGTCTCTTGAGTTCATCCTCCATATTGATTGTTTCCCAGCAGAGTCGTGGTGGACATGAACGAACCTGTCATCTTCTACGTTAGATATCGGGAGCGAATGGTGACAAGTCTGAACAACCGATGAAGCCAAACGAGTCAAATAAAAGCCGCAGTGAACATGTGAGCAGATTGCTTTATCTAACCATCCATCTTCCGTAGCCGCTTACCCATCCCTGCGTCAGCGGAGGCCTTAAGTCCATCCCAGGCCACTGGGGGCTGGTGGCAGCCTGCGACTCATATCAAAATAAACTTTACATCTGTCAGTGTGGTCCTGCTTTCACGAATTTTATTTCCAGTTTTTGGAAATGGTTGGCCAGTCCATCAAAGACGATAGCAATGTTAATATATGTAAATAATATGAAATGCTTACTGACTTACTGAACACGTGCATCACATTGACCATTGGCTTTTGCTTAAGTAATGACAAACAAACTTGGGCCCAGCAGTTCCGATTCCATAGCGATGATGGAACACGGTGATACGTTGTGGTGACGTGCTGCTTGGTCTGATTTCAAACCGAGCCCCTGGATTGGCCACAGAGCGCAGCACATGCACTCTCATTGTGCCTCTATGCCAACCTCATAACTGAATGTTTAAATACCAAACACTCGATTAAAATTAATCTTAATTGATTTGGATATGCAGGCACTTACTGCTGCCAAGAAAGCTAACAAGCTACTTTTTTGGACGATCATGAGCCAAACGCTTTGAAAAGCCCCCTGGGACTCCAGCTAAAATCTTATTGAAGTTCCATCCAACAATCTGACTTTATGGGGCCGAATCAGTGCCTGATACGTATCCATGTGCAGTAGGGTTACCATAGTTACTCACCTTAGCTATTGTGCTTTGAGATTTTATCATTTATTAGGATACATTGTAGCTCCTTCAGCTTGAGTTATACAGAGTCGTTGCGCTTAATTTAAGCCATAATTAAAACAGGAATACAAAAGCACTGAAGCACTTAACTGGCATGGAGACTGAGAAACGGCTGCTCGGGTCTGCTGTGAAGCATCCCAGATTCAGTACGAGATCCACCAAAGGCCCTCTGACTAAACAAGTTCTGGTCACGTTTTACACCCACATGAAACATAAGTCATGTCACTGGCTAATCTCTGTACTCATGGAGATCTGCAGGCTGAGTGGCTTGCGTACCCACTGTCCATCCTCTATGACTATTGACAGTAAATGCACCATGAACTCTAGAGATGAAACTAACAGTTGCGTTGGTTCATCGGCATTCCACCACTTCAAAGCACAGATTATAGTTATTATGCTTTAAGTGTGTCCAAACACACCAACAAACGCAAAAGCTGTCTAGCTAGATTTGTTCAGTCATTTACTAATTGCTAACTTCAGCTGAACAAGCCCAGGAAGAAAAAAAACACGATTAACAGGAGGTAAGAAACTGGGTCCTCTTAGTTTCCAGCTGGGGCCCTGATCTGGACAACAAGTCAACATCGAGCTCGTTACAGAACAGGGGCAAGTCCTGGTATTTATCGTAGCAGCACTCATAAAGTGAGGGCAGCCCTCTGTCTCCGATAATAAATCGCATTTATCTCTCCATCTAGCTCGGGCAGTCTGCGGAGAGTGCGGACTGAGCCCGGCACGGTGCCCCCGGGCTTGGGCGTGACTTATGACGGGGACCTTATGAGTGGAGCCGCAAAGCTAAGGCAGTTACTTCCCCGAGGAGAGCCGCTTTCATCTCACCGCTGCTGGCGCCTTAGACAGCCCCAGATTGTCTGAGAAATCAGTCGGCTGAATGATCGCGGAGGCACATGGGAAGGCGGCTCGCAGAAAGCGCGGCTGTCGCCGGAGGAGCCGCACGTCGGGTTATTGTGGAGTCCGTCAGCGTTGCAGATGCATCGCAAAGCCGCAAATGAAGCATTTAGGATCTGGTGGGTGTATGTGTGTATCTGTATGAAGATAAATACAGTAATACCCTTATATGCACGTACATGTTCATATATTATCAGAAGCAACCAAATCGTTATATATATATATAAACCACGGCACATACCTTTCCGTTTTCCTGTGCATAGGCCTCACGCAAAAATTAAAACAACATAAATTACGTGACAATTTCTTCGGGATAGCCTAGCACATACGGTAGGCTATATTAATTCAATAATTTATTCAATAATACTATTGCTAATAATAGAAATACCAGCTGCCATAGTTAGTATGACCGTTACTATTGTAAAATGAGGTTGTATTTTTTTTAAAGAAATACTTTCGTGTAGTATGGATTACAGGATATTGATAAAATTAAAGATTGTCCGTGAAACTGACCAACAAGAGCAGTTGCAAGATGGAGAGAAGCGCGAATGTTCTCGTTTGTCAGTCGATGTCACAAACACATGCGTACATATGCTTCGATGTCAGTAAAAGTTAAAGTTGAAAAACCTGGCTCTCCTAATAAGTCATAAACGAATAATCATGTAACGGTTCTTTATGAAAACCCAAGGAAAAATGTGCTGTTTAAACATAATTTTTGTATTTCACCCTTGACAGAAGACAATGCATCAGCAATGAACGTGACAAAAAGCCTACGACATTAAGGACTTACACAGCAAACTACTCGCAAGAAAATACCACAATAATAATAATAATAATAATAATAATAATAATAATAATAATAATAATAATAAAGCAGACAAAATGAAAATCGTTGAATTGTGTATTCACATTGTAGATGTAGGTAGGTTTTTGTTTTATAACATAAAAAATATTTATTTTCATACTTATAATACATGTTTTACATTTAACGCTGAAGGCTTTTTAAGCCAAATTTATTTGTAAGTTTATTTCACATGGCATATCGTACTTGTCGGTCTTCATCAGGAGTGTTATACTTGTTTTAATTATTAGAGGCGACGAAGAATGACTAGATGATTAATCTGACCGTCATAATGACGGAAACTAACGAAGAAACACAAATTTCGCCTTAATTTCTACTACATAGGTTTAACTGTATATTGTTAATTTGACGGGGCCATACTGCAGTCATAAACATTGTTGTGTATATAGTCTTAAATATGATTTATGCATTATATATACATTTAGAAAAAAAAAAATTATCTACACATTTATCCAGGCTTTCCCACGTTTAATTTTCGCAGGACATCACAAAATGTGGCATTTTAACAAGGCTCCATAATCCCTTAATAAATTAAAACGTGAAGCTTCAAACAAACAGAAACAAAAGTAGTTAATCTGAGTTTCCTCTTCACGTAATTGCCTGTAAATTATCCGAATGGACCATTGTGTTTACATGGGATTACAGCCCTGGAGGTATCGGTAACCCATCTCAGTAAGGGCTCCATGCGATTAATTCTAAATTTATTTTTCAAAACCTCTCGTGATCCTTGAAACTCAAGGCCAATCAAAAGCGCTGAATGTGTCCTGGCAGCGCTCTGATTGGCTGAAAGTTTAACTACCTCCATAAAGTTCTTTCCTGGTTTCTTACTTGACTGTCAAATTTAAACCTCCCTGTTTTTGTATCCGAAAGAGCCGCGTCGCTTATTCGCAGGGACGCGCGGACATTTCTTCTAATAGACTTAGGCACTGGGACGAACTTTACAAGCATGTCTTCTCCACTGGGATCCAAAGACAGTGCCTCATCTGACGAGGATATTCGAACACAGTCGACTGCAAAGGAAAGAAAAGTCCAAGTGTCAAGTCTGCCATTCAGCGTGGAGGCGTTAATGTCGGACCGAAAGGCTCAGAATGAGTTTGCGGAGAAAAGCGATGGCACTTTGTTAGGCATCCCCAGAAGCCAGGGCTCGCTGCCGACGTCCAGAGATTCGTACAGTCCGGAGGGATTTTCCAAGCACTTTGTCCCGACGTCACCCGTGAAATCGGAGGCATCAGAGCATGAAGACTGTGCACCTTGGGTGACAAACTCGGGCTTTTCTCCGCCACCCCGTAAGTGCGCGCGCATTGTCGGACACCGGGCCGCTGTTATGTGTTGACACTCCATTATTTAGTTTGTTGCCAAGTATTTATGTTTCTTTAGTTGTATTTAAGTTAATTTCATTTATATTCCACGAAAAGACATATAGGACTATACAAAGTTGGGTGTAGTTCAGGTTGCACTATTTGTGTTTGGAGAAGTATAGAAACATTGTTTTCTGTTCCTTTTCAGGTAACAATTGTTAAAAACCGAAGTTTTCGTTCAGTTTATAAAATTTGTTTGCATGAGTTTAACTACAATTCGTTTAAACTTTGACACTAATAACTTGAATGTGATTATGTCTCTCATTAGTGGCACATTTCCGTTTATTTCTGTGCGATTACAATCGCGACGTTCATTCAATAACACTTTCAAACTGTTATTTAGACCTAGGAACCATTACCAATAGTTTATTCATATATTGTTTAAATGACAATATATTGTGTTTTAATTCACGCACATTTGTCGGATCATCTTTTAACGTGAAGATCGTTTTTTTTTTTTTTATCCAGTGAACATTTTTGCCTTTTCCATTTTGTACGATTCTCTTTGACCTCAGCACAGTCATGGATGGAGGCCGCCACTTTCAGTAATCGACTTTATAATTGACTTTTATAGAATTAAATAATACTATGGAGCATTTTCCGATATACTCAGAATAGTTTTACAGCACTAGTTTATTAACCGCTTTAGGCTGTTGACGTTTGAGTACCATACCGGGACGCATAAAAAATATTCCGGGGGTTGTAAAAATCAGTGTTACCTAGCATGGAGTTTGCGTCTTTAAAAAAATTCTATTTAAAACATTGAACTCTTTTGTGGCATGTGTGTGCAGACGTTGCAAACACACACAATACTCTGGAACCTACGTAATGAGCATAATGGGCGCTAATCTTGACAAATTGACTTGATCTTGGGAGTTGGAAGGATGTGGTTTGAAACGGCAGTTCTAGATTAACTGTCTCTCCGGAGATAATATTTGTACGTAACAGCTTGGAGCAGTAAACGTACTTGGTAACAATCATAGCTCTGTTTATTTTTGTTGATGATGTGACGCCCTTCTGAGGGGCCTTTAGCAAAGCAGACTTTAGTTCTGAAGCCTCCTCTGGCGACCCGGCCAGCCCTGACTCCTACCTTTCCTCTGCCCACTTGCAGGCCAGCTGAGTCCCAGCACCTGTCCCCTGAGGAAGCACAAGACCAACCGCAAGCCACGGACCCCCTTCACTACCTCACAGCTGCTGGCCCTTGAACGCAAGTTCAGGCAGAAGCAGTACCTCTCAATTGCTGAGCGGGCTGAGTTCTCCAGCTCCCTCAGCCTGACCGAGACCCAGGTGAAGATCTGGTTTCAGAACCGGCGAGCAAAAGCCAAAAGATTGCAGGAGGCAGAGCTGGAAAAGCTGAAAATGGCAGCCAAACCAGTGCTGCACCCCAGCTTCACGTTACCCTTCCACCTGAACGCACCGCTCCAGACGGCTGCCACCCTCTACGGACAGTCATACCCTTTCCACCGGCCCATGCTGCCCGTCTCGCCAGTCGGACTATACACCACTCCCATCGGCTACAGCATGTACCACTTATCATGAAGCAGACTCACGTCCGAGGGGTGCCACGGAACGTTTGGATTCTAGAGCGCCTCTGTTGTCCCTCTGGGACATCATCCCCCTGGGACGTCCCTTTAAGATGGTCTTCATGTTTTTTTGTGCATGATATAAATACAAAATGTAGAAGATGGGTACAGCCAAAGCAACCTGGTGTTCCACGAGATCTGTGCTGTTTGTCGTATACCAGTTACCTACTTGTCAAGAAATACAGGTCTGCTGCTGACGGCTGTACCTTTACTCACTCAGCAGGGGAGCTGCAGGAGCTGCCTTCATGTTACAGATACCTGTCTGCTCACAAAAGCTAGACATTTAGGCTTTGTGGATTTTGTGCGACTTGGAGGATTAATGACTGACATTTGGTTATGTGGCGGCCAGCGTATTGATTTTTTACTTCATATAGCTACTTTTTTGTTTAGGCCTGTCAGAATCGTAGTATACAAAACTTATTATTTGCACTTTTTCATGGGTTTGTAGTTGTAAAGTAATGGAGCTCAGCCTTGTGACCCATGGGTGGGCGTCTGCTCTACACACGTCACAGAAATCGGTAGATCTCAACGGCACCATGTGATTGATTAATTTGAAGCATCTGGCAAAGTATATCCTGTTTCTGCGACAGACAGCCTAGCCGACAGGGATGATACTGATAGTATTTACAGGACACTGACTTTGGTTTCCTGCTTATTTCCAGTCACACATATGACACAGATTGCGATAAATTCGGCTTAGTCTTGTACATCAGCATGAGGCAGCCACTGATCCATTGTCAGTGCTTGATATTTTTCATACTCATCCAGTCAAACTGATAAAAATGTCCATGGAGTACATGTTTGTATTTATGGAAATGCAGCTTAAACATGAACATAAATAGAATCACGAATTATCAGATCATATGTAGTCTTGAAATCCTTTGAAAGGAACAATGTTGTACAGTTTTATAGATAATATTAAAGAATCATCTATTTCTTGTTTGATATTAAATTAAAATGTTTTTTAACCTTGTCCTCGTGCTCTGCGGCTCCTTCGTTCGAGAGACAGCCTGTATATCCCAATGACAGCGAAGACTGAGTGATACGATCAGGCAGGCTTTCATATTCGGGAAAAGAAATGACATCGCTGACAGCCGACGTCTGCCTCATACAGATTTACACGCATTTACCGCGTTTAGGGGCACGGACGCTGCTTTAAATCACGGTAACTGCACTGTGTTGTTTTCTATAATCTCCGCTCGGGCATAGAACAGCTCACGCGGCTGCGCCCCGTCCGCACGCGGCGGCGCCCCGTCTCCCAGTCTACCAGCCCTCTGCAAATATGGAAGAAATTAGCAAAGCGCGGAGTAGAAGCAGAGCGCGCCGATTCGCCAGCGGAAAATGGCCGTTTCAGTCATTTAAACGACGAATAGCCAGAGAAAGAATTCCAACGTGCCAGCACCTCGTCTCGGGAATAAACATCTAATAACAACTGGGCTTTTTAGAATAAGGGGAACGAAGACAAAGAGAAATGATAAAAAAAACGCATATGATACTTAAGCATTAAGTCTCAGTAAGTTACGTGTGAAGACACACTGTCATTGCCTCGTTTTTCTCCACAGCTGAAACCTGTGTCGTGCACTAACACAATAATGGAGGATGTGGCGATTATGAGGCCCACTCGGAACTTCCACGTGCCTTTGATGTGAAAAGGAAATCATTCATAAGCACCTCTTTTATGAGCGCTTTTTCCATCACTTAATTAAGTTGGCCTGACAAGTTTTCAGAAGACTTTAAACAATTAGCTTAATTAAACACAGATTCTCAGGTGTTTTGCTGCTTGGTGCTGAAATTAATGAGAACATTCTGCAAGATTAAGAATCTTATATTGTGGCTTCTAAATCTTGCAAACATTATTGCGTGTGACCTTGGCAATGGGTAACATCAGGCAGGCTTCTCAATAGAGAGCTGTAATGTAATTGTAAGTGCATTACAATAATTCATACAACACTTAATAAATGCTGGCTGGCAACTGAAATGTGGCTAATCGGTCTATAAAATAATGATGTAGGCTTAAATTTTACTGGCCAATCCGACGAGTGTGGAGTCACGTCTTCTACTTTCAGACCAAAATATTAACTATGTCGCTATATATCTATATATATATATATATATATATATATATATATACACACACACACACACACACACACAAACATAT
>JAODLC010000002.1:5506376-5518212 GCA_026781145.1 Hippopotamyrus pictus
GAGGGACTATGTCTCTCGGCTGGCCTGGGAACGCCTCGGGATTCCCCCAGAGGAGCTGGATGAAGTGGTCGGGGAGAGGGAAGTTTGGGTTTCCCTCCGGAGACTGCTGCCCCCGCGACCCAACCTCGGATAAGCGGGAGAAAATGGATGGATGGATGGATGGATGGATGGATATTCTTACCAACGTTGTTACCCTACCTTCTACCTTTTCCTGTTTCACACCTTGCATTTCTCCCTCACGCGTGTTCAGTGATCTCCACGCCTTGTGACCTTCAACACGTACTGTGTCGTGTCTCACAGGGGGGCCAACCAGTTAGTGACAATTAGCACCCAAATGTGCTGCACTCTGTTCATTAGCCCCTTCGCCCTCACACTCAGTGCCAGAGAGTTACTGAGAGTTTCAGATTTGTCCTGTGGCTGTTCCTGTTCCTGTTCCAGCCTGCCTTACCTGCCACTACCGTTCCCTGTTCCTGTAACCTTCGGACCAACCTTTATGTTCAACCCTTATTCTCTGTGCCTCCCTAGGATTGATCCCTCAGCTTTCGGCTGTTTTGGGCTTGTGACCGCGACCATGAGAATAGCTCAAAGATTCTGGTATTGTCTGCCTGATCCATTTCATAAAGCCTTTGTTCTCCTGTCTTTGGGTCTCAGTTTCTGTCCCAGCCAGTCCTGACAGACTGACCTTTTTTTTTCCTCATACAGCACCGTCAAGTTTCTTTGGTCTAAGTAACAACAGAGTTTTCTTGAAAAAAGGAACACTGGGATGTTTTCTTGTGTGGAGGCTGAGACACTGAAATGTACAGTTTTCACAGATTCAAGGGAGCTCTCACCATTTTCTTCTGTTTAATGCTACTATTGTTTCATCTGTTATACTTTAGAATTAATCACTATGGAACTCAACTGGATGCAGAGTTGGTCATTTCTTGGAAAATTCAACAACAGGCCACAGTGTATATACTATATGGACAATGGTACTGGGACACCTGGCCATTATACCCACAGGAATCTTTATGACATCCCATTCTAGATCCATAGGCATGAATATGGAGTTGGTCCCCCCCTTTGCATCTAAAACATTTGCCACATACCACTCTTCTGGGAAGGCTTTCCACAAGATTTTTGAGTGTGTGTGGGAATATTTAACCATTTATCCAGGAGGAAATTTGTGAGGTTGGGCACTCATGTTGGGTGTGAAGGTCTGGCTCACAATCTTCATTCTAGTGCATTTCAAAGGTGTTCCATCGGGTTGAGGTCAGGGCTCTGTGCGGGCCAGTCCAAATTCTTCCACGCCAAACTCACCCAACCATGTCTTTATGGACCTTTCTTTGTGCACTGAGGCACAGTTATGCTCAAATAGAAGATGGCCGCCTTCCCCAAACTGTTCCTAAAAAATTGGAAGGGTAGACCAAGGGGGGTAGGCCAAACCCCGACTTGTTCATCAGACTGCCAGACAGAAATGTGATTCATCACTTCCAATGGTCTAAGCTGTCCCTAGGGGACCCTTCCAGTGGAAAAGGGTGCTGTTAGCAAGTGCCCTCGATGCCACCTCCACATGACTTAAATGTCCCAAAGGGGGCCCTTTCCAGTGGGAGAAATGGGATACAGTGCTGTAAAGGGGACTCCTATGTGGTAGGAAAACAGGAATAGCAATACCCCCCCACAGATAGCAGGGATGGCAATACCCCCTCTCAGCTTTTCACTAGACTGAATTTATTAACGTCACCCACCCCCAACACGCAGAGCCTAAGCTGAGCCAATTTGTTGCATATTAATAATTTCAGGCAGTAAAACCTGCTCTTGTCAGACAAATCAGACGCAGCTCTAGCAGTTAGACCTGAAACGCAGATCCTGTAGCTGCTGCATGAGGCTGCGCTAACCATGACTCCGCTGTTACTACTCTACAGGGCCTTTTCTTGGATGTTTAAGAAATGGTCAGCAGAGAGCCACTGCAGAAGCTTTCAGTCCAAACAGCCCCCTCTAACCCCCCGCCCCCACTGCACAAGGAGGAGCACAGAGACCTAAAGGACAAACTGGGTTTCAGAAAATGGTGGATTCACAATGGGAGCGTGGCAGGACGCTCCAGAACAGCAGCACACTGGCGGGGTGTTAGGACCAAACCTTAAACGCCACAGTAAATCATATGGTCATTTATGGTGACTTTGAGGGTGTTTTTCAAGTGTGTGAACATGATTTGTTACTGTCTCAGACCTTGAGGTTTACAGCCGCCATGATACAGTCATGTGATGTTTTACTGTTATAGCAGGAAGAGGCCTGGCGTGGGAATACCACTTATATTCATGGATTTTAGATGACATTATATATACTGGGAAAGGTCACAGTATAAGCAGCTGGAAGATGGATGGATGAATATCATGATCAATATATTGTATTTTATGAGTCAAACCATACATAACAGCCAATTGCACAGTTATTGCCAAACAATTGTTAATAAAACGATTCAAGTACATGATCATACCCAACCCGGGGTTGGATGGATGCTTGTCTGTGTAGGCTGAACAGCTGGATTTATTGTTTTACTAATCTGCCAGGCCAGTGGGGGGCCTATGAATATTCATATTCATGACAGATGAGCACAAGGGGGATTTTAATATGAAATCAAAGAGTACAGAATAATACATTTTGACTGTGGTGATGATGAGAGGGTAAAATTACAGATAATTACACCACTCGATGATAAAAGAGGCAGCGAGTGGCCCGAAGTGTTCAAAGGATAATAATAATAATAATAATAATAATAATAATAATAATAATAATAATAAAAATAATAATAATAAAAGATCCTTACAATATATCCCAGGTGGTCATTTGAGAGCGACTGGGATTCTTGTTCCTTTATTGGAAGCATACACCAGTGATTTTATCTTGTCCTCATGTGGTACCAGAACCAGCAGCAACTAGCGGTCACATCAGTGGCATTAGCAACGTGGCCGTCCTAATCTCCTTGAGTACGACTGACAGGATGTCTTTGGGCATTAGGCACTTCTCTGCATGACTTTAAGGATGAATCCATGTATGAGGGTCTTTCTGCAATGGAGGTAATTTCATCTGGGACACTCAGAAAAACTGCAATGAGCTTCTGACTAAATGTGGACGTCTCAAATAAATTACTTCTAAAGGAACAAATATTCAAATTAACATATGAATATTAAAATCAAAGTAATTAAAAATTTGTAATAAGATCTTGAAGCAAGCTCTGCAAACAAATACACTGTATTTGAAAAAGCTTCAGAGTTTAGAAAGGTATTACTTGTTTACTTGCTGCTGATAATAATATTTAACAAACAAACTACAAAAATATTGTGCTGTTGTTAGAACGGTAAGGTTGTAGTGTGGAGTTTATTTTAAAAATAAATGTTACTAAAAGAATTTAGAACTACACTTTATTACTTATATGTAGGTACCTGAAATAGAAATGGCCTACTGTATATCTGCACTGCTTTCATGAATATGGGCTCCCTGGGGCGAATAAATGTATTCAGAGATTTCTGAAGCACCACTCAACCTGCATTGGGGTTTTACCAACATGGCCTCTTTAAAGTAATACATCAAGAGTAGCACCCAGGCCCAGCTTCACGGGGGAGGGGCATAAGGGGTCGTCGCCCTCTCAGATGGACTACCCTACCCCCTCAGTGAAGATTAAGGCCTAATAATTATTTTGTAAATGCTAAAATGCTAATACATAATTCAGGCCAGCATAATGCACAAAAACCAAAGTCAAATTCTAGGCTACATTTTCAAATCCTCACAAATCCACTTGATTGGTTGTTTGGGTGATCGCGAGCTAACTAATATAGCGTGAGCTTATTGGATTGTGTGAGGCGCCAAACCGGACAAAAGCCGAGCAAGGGAACGAATGTATGCGAGAGATGTTGAAAGCGTGAGCAAGTGAACGACTTAACGTGCAAGGTATGTTGCTTTGTTTCTTACTGCCTCCTGAATCCTGAGTAAGAACAACTGTCAGACTAATATGCGACTTTTGTTAAAACCATTGTGATTGGCAACTGAATTTTAAATGCAGGGGATATTTGGGGATATCATTTTCACACAGAAAACAATTCTTCATTAAATGTCATCTCAGTTATCAGTTACAGTGCTTTATGCTCAGACAGGATATATCACTTTACCCACCATTCATCAGCCTGTGTTCCCATGATTATTGCTAATACCATTCAAACCCATTACTCATATATATTTCCAAATTTGATTAGCCGTATATACGGTCTCCTGAAATGAATGCAAAGCACATTTCTGATGTCTAGGCTGAGCGATATTGTTTTTCATATTGGGCTGCTATGCTTTCCTCACGTCCTAGCTTTACACTCTACTGCCTTCACAGCAGGGCAATACACTGGGGCGAGGCCACCTGGCCACTGGCGCCAGCTGAAAGCTGATTGGTTGAGTGCCCCCTCCCCTGTCACCGACCAGTTCAAAACATATCATTGGCTAATGATAAGGTTGGCCCCTGTGTATGAATTATGGGCCCTCTGAAATACGCCACTGAAATTCATGCTATATAGTGACATCATTTTAAAGAGCTGTTTGTAGATGGTATAAATGCTAAAAGAGTAACAAGCCCTCAAGCCTCAATGACTATTGCCCTGTGGCTTTAACATCCCTTGTCATGAAGGTGTTCGAGAGACTTGTTAAGAACTTCATCTGTTCTTCCATCCCTAACTCCATCGATCCACCAACAGATCCACTGAGCACGCCATCTCTCATGTCCTACACACTACCCTCACTCATGTGGATGGAAAGAGGGGGAATTATGTGAGAATGCTGTTTATACACTACAGCTCAGCATTCAATACCATAGTCCCCCTCAGACTGTTCACCAAGCCGAGGGATCTAGGACTGAGTGACCAGCTGAGCAGATGGATCCTGGGTTTTCTTACAGGAAGACCTTTTATGTTTTTATATCCGGTGACATGAGGGCAAGACTAGAGATCACCTGTGGAATTTGTCAGAAAAAGACAGCAGGAGAGGGAGAATGAGAGTGGAGGCCCCCTCCCTCGCGGATAAGCTGTGCCAGTCAGCACAGAGCCACAAGATCAGATGGTGGAAATAATGCCGTTAGAAATAAATAAACCCCCACTGAAGATACTCTGAACAATTTGCTGAGAAGGCGCAGCACACAGACAGTGATGTCATCTAATGTGTAAGGAATGCGGACTACTGTACACGCAACACACACCACACTAGCCATGCTATCACACTGCACTGATGTGCGGCTGGCTCCACCCCCCTTAGCAAGATCATCCCATCTCTGGCTGACTGACAGGACACTTAGGGCACATTTCCGGTGCCTTCTGTGGAGTGCAGAGGTGCCAAGCGATCACAGTGATGCTACCTACGTGCTTGATATGCTCACGTCACACACAGGCCAAGGAGCTGAAGAAAGTCACAAGCCTTTAAGTGTCAGGCTGCCCTGAACTCAAACCCCAGTGTTTCCACAAAATGAAATGCAAACTAGTTAATCAGAAAGTTGTTAAAGGACAGGAAGCTGCCATTATGTGCCAGCGTGGGACCGTGGATGATTATAGTCTGTCACATTTCCTCTGCAGTGCTGAAGTAGTGACGCCTTTTAATCCAGGACTGTCTGAGTCACAGTCATCAGCAGGACTTATTTTCCTCACTGATATTGCCTGGAAGTGAGTCTGCATTATGCAGGGACTTTAATTTGAGTATGCATACTGGTAGCTTGACATTAACACACATCTGACGGTGGAGCGGCATGCTATGAATAGGGGGTATATTACCGAGGGGGACTGCAATTCAGAGGGTTGCTGGTTAATGCACATTGGTTTTGCTGCATTAAATAATAATAATAACACCAATCAGCTATAACATTAAAAACACTAGCAGGTGATGTGAATAACATTGGTTTATCTTGTTATAATGGTATTTGTGAAGGGTGCCACTATATATTAGTAAAGGAAACAGTAAGTTCTTAAAGTTGATGTGTTGGAAACAGGACAAATGGGCAAATGTAAGGATCTGAGCAACTTTGGCATGGGCCAAACTATGATGGCTAGATGACTGGGTCAGAGCATCTCCAAAATGGCAGGTCTTGTGGGGTATTCCTGGTATGTAGTGGTCAGTACCTACCAAAAGTGGTCCAATGAAGGTCAGCTGGTGAGCAGACAGTGGGGACTTGGGTGCCCAAGGCTCATAGATGTGTTTGGGGAGTGAAGGCTAGCTCGTCAGCTTCGATTTCCCAGGAGAGCTACTGTAGCACAAATTCTGAAAAGTTAATGCTGGCTATGATAGAAAGGTGTCAGAACACACAGTGCATCACAGCTTGCTGTGTAATCACAGACCGGTCAGAGTACCCATGTCGATCCCTGTCCACCACCGAAAGCCCCTGCAATGGGCACATGAGCTTCAGAACTGGACCATGGAGCAATGGGAGATGATGGCCTAGTCTGATGAGTTATGTTTTCTGTTACATCATGTATGCGTGTGTGTGTGTGCATTGTTTTCCTGGCACCAGCATGCAAGAAATCACTATGGGATAAAGGCAAGCCAGCCAAGGAAGTGTGATGCTCTGGGCAATGTTCTGCTGGGAAACCTTGGGTCCTGCCATTCACATGGATCTTTCTTTGATACGCACCACCTACCTAAAGATTGTTGCAAATGAAGTACACCCCTTCATAGCAACGGTATTCCATGATGGCAGTGGCCACTTTCAGCAGTATAATGCACTAGAGATATCCCTCGGTGTTAGCCCTGCACCTTACGCACCAATAAGTCAATACTTTCCTTCAGTTCTGATTCGCTTGGGCAGATTGGAGAATCACTACCCCTCAGAGAGACTCATAGCCTTTGATAAATAATAAAGCATGCAAAAAGAAAGGGAGCAGAGAGTGAGGGTGGCTGGGAAAGGACCACGGGAGGATGCAGTCTCAGCGAGTGAGACCCTAATAAGTCGCATTCAGGTCTAATTACATGGAAGAATATCACACTGTGCCTGTGGATGTATAAAAGCTGACAGGAGACACATTATGTAGATATTACTACACAGTTAAAGGCATGTCATACCAACCATGAAGATTGTACATTATACAGCTATTAAATCTGACATGTTGTGGGATACTGCGACAGTTTGCATTGCTTCCCTGCTGAAGAAGATTGTTCACTATAGCCTGAAAACAACAAAAACAGCAACAATGCCTGTCACAGCACAGGCAGCTGGGAAACGGCCAGGGGACGCCACAGATGGGATGCCAGTCTATCATAGGATGCACAACGAGTGGGCGTGGGATCCAAACCCCCAGTGCTGGGGAGTGTGTAACATGGCTGCTCACCAAGCCGTCATGGTGCCCACGTACAAAACTAATGTTGCGTAAATGTCCTGTCTGGCAGGAGTATACAAATGTCCAATATCGAATGATGGACATTGAATGTATTTTATTCTCACAAGTCTGAAATACTGTATCAATACAGGTTTCAGACTGATACCTCTAATCTAAATAAAAACAAGTGCAGAGGAGTATGCTAAGGAACAGGCATGCTGTTATTCCGGAAAAGAGGCCTTTGATTAGTCTAACTGTAAAAGGATGACTTTCTGTTGCAATGGAGCTTTTTTCTAGCATTTGCTCCATTCTACTCTGAGAAGTATTATAATGTAGAGAGAAAAGCTGGAGACTCAGACTGCTCTGCGGGCTGAAAAGAGCGTCTTACTGATGAATTCAGTGAAATATCAGTAATAGAATATTCTAGCTGGAAGTCTGCCTTGTCACCTTAACATATCAGACTCTATTATGAAAAGATCACGTCACTCATCACATATTGCATATGTTGGCGTTTCATTATTACTTTTACTGTGACAGCGACTCTGAATGCTTAAGGAAAATGAGGTGATTAAACACAAACTTTCATCATACGAACCACCTCAACTGGTTTCCTTTTAACGCAGAGGAGCAGCAGCTCTCCTATGAGCCCCTCCCGAATGTCCGAGCTCCTCACCCTCTCTCTAAGGCTGAGTGCAGCCACCTTGTGGAGGAATATCTGTCTTTTCCAAGCCCACGAAGCACATACAGACTGGTTGGGCACACTCCCAAGACTCCTCCATCATCCATGTAAAAAAAAATAAAACCACACTGAAAACGAACTAAAATTAAACTGGATTTCAAATTAACATCGAAAATAATGTATAAATAAAAAAATCAAAACTATCATAAGAGAGCTACAAACTCTCCTCCTGAATCACGGCACCCTCTGCTGACCTGAGTCACTTTGCCAGCCAGAGAGTGCCACATGCTGTCAGTTTTGCTAATTACTGTCAGGGGTATTTATTTTCTGTCAGTATGCTTCCTGTAAGAAGGACTGGACTCCTCTATGAAATGTGCCAACAACAGGTCCGGCAATGTATCCTCACAATGGGACCTTAGACTTGAAATATATTTAATATATTTCAAAATCACAAAGAAAGCGGATCACCTTGGTGGCTGTTGCTGAGCTGATGATGAGCTTCTGTTCTTGGTGAATAATGCCTAGGGACATTTTTTTTCTCAAATAAATTCCTTCAAAGAACATCTTCTTTGCACTGAGATGTCTGCAGATACTTGATTTTTGCTTATACACAATTGCTCTACAAATGCTAAAAATGGAACAGCTACTTTTATTAGTTTGTATGGCACGCACACTGACCCTGCACTCTGCAGGAGACCCCCACTGAAATTAACTAGTTGAGATACCAATTAAAACCTGCCAATTAAAAACTGAGTTGCACGCAGTGTTGATCTCCCCACTGTATAAGTGTAAGCAGCAGGCTAGCAGGCTTATCACTACCGTGCAAGATCATCAGTACTGGTACTCTACGCTGTGCACGTATCTCAGAGTATGGCGATATAGCCTGGCCACACCTAAAGAGGGCGCTATGCTTTACCACTGGCCAAGCAACGAGTACAGAAACTTCAGTAGTCATCGAGCATCCCAGTCATACCCCGGCACGCTAGCAAACAGTGATGTAGCCAAATGTAATGTCTCTTATCAGCTCGGGCCAGTGAGACGAGCTCCCACAAGCTGTGTGCCAAGCAGGCCTGGCAGAGAACATGGTTTCCCATATATCAGAAAAACTACTTGCAATCTTCCAATACAGACTGCTTGGGCTGCCTGGTCAAATTGTTTTTTTCTTTTTCTTTCGGATCCTGTGGTGAAAGCATGTCACAGAATCCGACAGCCGCTCCAGCCCTGGGGCACTATGATCAGACAGAAATAAATAGACATTCAAAGGCTTTCCCCACGCAGAAGAGCACTGGGCTTCCAGACTGCCAGAGAGGGCTGAGCCCAGCTCCCCACAACAAATATTATTGTGGTCTGGTCCACTAGTAACCTCTGAATGGGATTGCATTGCTTGAAGTAAGAACCTAGTCATTCGCTGATGGAAAGCTACTTCAGACTGTAAATGTCAGCATGATTCAGCTGTGAAGTGTGAATTAAGGGCTTTGAGCAGTGTCTGTTCAACCAAGAACCAGAGACTTCATGTAATCAAAGTCCAAACTCCACTGATTCTTAATTCTAACTTTGTATTTGCTTTACTTTGCATTTTCCTTACAAAGAGTCAGCTGGGATGCTACATTATTGTAACAAATTTAGCAATATTCCAATAACTGATGCTCTTGAGAGACAGTGTCTTGTGTACTAAAACAGATGGAGCTCAGTTTAGTTCCCGTCCCTTTTCCTACCCAGGTGCTGATTGGTGATTGCAATTTCTCAGTCTGCTGATTTGCCAAAAACATGACTGAGCCAAATCCATTCAAACAGGGCTGATTATATTTCTGTACATGATCTCATTCACTAAGCACATCATTTATCCTAGTGTGACCAGGTTAGTTTAAAAGCTCCAGGAATTTTAAAAGCATTAGGAAGTACATTACAGTTTTTCATAGAAGCTTTGATTCTTTATATAGAGTCAACTTCTTATTTCCAAAAACCAAACCACTGACACCAGAAGCAAATTTATATAAACAGTATAAAATGGGATCACTAAATTCAGCTTTCTTATGTTGCCGTGCAAAGGTTAGTAAAATTTAAGTTTAATTTAATAAATTTTTATTTTAATTTGTGAATTTAAAAATTTAGATTTTAATAAATGTATTTAACTTTATATAGTCACAAAATCCTGTAGTCCGAATTGCCTGCAGATAAATACATGGACCTTTCTGACTGATACAGAGTAAAAGCCTCACAAATCGATTTCAGAGCATCATGTATATAATTTCTGCATCATACAGACTTTTTGGCTGCTTTGGCCTGGTTGTGTAACATCTACGGCTGCATGAACAGCCCTGGGGATCGCTGAGCTTTTCTCATCACATGCTTCATCTATGACCTGGCTGGGCGAATCTCCTCATTTGCCTTTATAGACTTTTGATTGATTATTATTGGCTTTCCAATTCCAGGTTGGAAACACCACCTCTTCTTGATTCTAATGAACTCTGAATGCTGAAAGCTATTAATTTTTATAGCAACTTTACACTGTTGTCCTGCACTAAAGAAATTGTAATGTGTGTAACATGGACATTGGAATGGAGCAGGAAATTCGAGAATATGATGAATGTCCTGAATTTTAAGGGTCAACCAATGGGACTCAGATATTTTGATTGTCCGGTCTTCCCTGGCACATCTCTGGTAGCTTTCTGCCTAATATCATTTCCAGGTGTTAGAAATGACATACATGTCATATTGTGATGACTTGATGATCGATTCTACGCCCAGTCAGCATCACATAGACAAGGAGATTTCCTGAAAAAGCCACGTAAACAGTCTTTAGTGTGATGAAGTGACACACATGGCTGAAGAAGAGCCTCTGAGCTTCATCTTTAAACAAGGAGAAAGGGGCCAAAAGCCTTGAATTCTTCCAACTCAGCCTGCTTCTTCTGGGAACGTCGCACATAAAAGGCTTGTGTATAATGAGTCAAAGGCTGTATAAAACAGTGTAAATGGTCCTTGTTAAATGAGCTGTTAAAGAATGTATATATGTCTTATTCAGTCAGGATTCAAGAGTTAATTTATGTGCAAAGTAAATAATACACTATTCGACGAAAATCTTACTGTACGTGTCTTACCACTAAACACAAATTAGCACAAAACAGAGATCAGAAGCACAGATGAAGCTGCAAGTATTATTATTAATAATAATAAATTAAAGAGTGAAAAATCATCATATGTATGGGGCGCCATTTGTAAAGTTACAAAACATTTTTGTACTTGCCACTTTTTCAACATTTAGTGCAATTTTCTGACATTTAGCTAGAAGTCAGTGGTGTTGTGGATCATCAGATTTTTTTGCCGTGTAGATTATTTGCAAAATTGTTCATATATAAATATATAAATATAAATGGTATGTCTATATATAAATATTAAATGTAAATGTCAAATATAAATGTAAACGTAAATATAAAAGTTAAATGTAAATATTAAAGTTAAATATAAATTGTTAAATGTTAACATACTGTATCTAAAGGTTAAATGTAAATATAAATATAAATATTAAATCTAAATGTTAAATGTAAAAGTTAAATGTAAATATGAATCTAAATGTAAATGTTAAATATAAATATAAATGTTAACATATCTAAATATTAAATGTTAAATATAAATGTTAAATGTAGACTCTAAATGTTGAGAACATACGCAAATTCGCCATGACCATCTGCATAGAAATGGGCGGTAACGACGAAATTAGCGTGCTAAGTGGTAGCAGGTTAGGGGCGATTGAGGACAATATGATGAACTCGGCTCACTTAGATGCTATAGAACGTGCCGTTTTGGCAGGTGTTCGCGCTGCATTACATGGCGTTGCTTCACTATG
>JAODLC010000002.1:5521627-5531801 GCA_026781145.1 Hippopotamyrus pictus
AGACAAAACACAAAGAACGGGATGACCAGCAACACCTGCTGGCCAAACAGGGAAGGGACACAGAGTGAGACGACAGGGGCTGACCCTGACTACTGGTTTTTGGTTTTCTGTTTCTCTAGTGTGTATTATTTATTGTTTTTTTTCCCCTGTTTTAGGTTTTCCCCGCTCTGCTGTATCCAACTATGTTTCGCATATTATGGTCCTAGTTGTCCTAGTATTGTTAACCCTTAGTGTCTGCTGTGTTTTCTAGTCCCTGTGTTGTGCTGTGTTTTCATTGATTGGTTAATTTGGTTATTATCCTCATCTGTCCTGTGTCTTGTCTTGTTAGCCTTGTATGTATTTTAGTGCCTGCCTTCACTTCATGCTTTACTCAGTCATCACTCATGTGTACTGCATATAGTTGCTTTGTTTTGCATTGTTTTGCTTTCTTAGTCCTGCTCCCAGTGTTTTGTTACTTTGTGGTTCCTTTAGTTGGTTCCTTATCTTTCCTGGTGTGTTTTTGGTCCCTTCATAGTAACAATACACAGACCATTTTATGAGTCATGGGATCAAAAATCATACACATTACTGGGAATTTTACATTGATAATTTGTGTGTCACTCTATACCTTAGAAGGCAAATTTCCTGCGGCTTGCCTTCAAAGACAGCAATAAGGATGTAGGACACTGTGGCTTTGGGAAAGTAAAAATGTTCCTAATTTTGAATGGGAACTGGTTCTAAATACATGGGGTCCTAAAAATAATAAAATTCTACCTTTAATCTGCATTCTTGGCCTAAAAAGAGTCTAAACCCTTAGCCTGTTTAGTGGCTGCTACTTGCATTATGCATAGGATGTTAGATTCAAGATTCAAAGTGTTTATTGTCATATGTACAGTAGAAAAGTGCATTTCTCTGTGCAATGAAATTCTCTTTGCTGTTCACAGAAAATGCCGAGGTACAATATAATAGAAAAAATAGTAAATAAATACTTTGAAGTGTAATATACAGATAGAGAAATATTAACTGTGCATTGTGCAAAAATTGAAGATGTACAAAGGAGCTTAATGTGCAAAAATTACAGTATGAGGTAGAATGTCGAGAAATGTTGTTTGGGTATGAAGGTTCTAGAATGAGCTGCACTGCTGGGGCTTTGCAGAGAAACACAGTGAGTTACATTCATTCAAGCATCAGGGAAGCCAAATGAAACATATGGTGTTACAGCTTATGTGGAGCCACATTTCCATACCCATTTAAATCAGTGTGGCTGCAGATCTGTTACAGAGGCTCAGGCTCACAGTCTGAGCTGCGGGAGATGTGTGGAGGATGACAGCACCGAGCAGCATCCACAGCAGATGAGTGGCAGAGTCAAACAGAGCGGCGGTGCCATGAGGTTCAGGTACGAGAATCTGTCAGGGCGTCTCAGGAAATCACAAGGAAGGTCCAAATTAACTCCAGCAGATATTCACAATGGAAAGTGTCCCAGGCGTGAAAACAAAAATCCTTCACGGTTTAATGGGAGATAGTAAACAACACAGCACAGAATGCAAACATCAAGCCAGTGACAGCACACGGGGGTAAATCTTCACCCTTAACAGCATACATGGCAAGATAGTTCAGTGTAATGAAGTCAAAGGCTAATTGAGGCCAATTTCAATAGGCTGATCCTGTACTTGTGTGTAATGTACAGAATGCCCTTGTTTTACCCTGCTACATAAACATAAACGATCCTGACCATCATACCCCATTTGCAAACAGCAAACAACCTCAAAAAATGCATCCACAGAAAGCAAATCACTTTCCTCATATTGATTCTAATGTTAATGTATGTGAGCTTTTTAATTACCGAACATCAAAAAAGTTATAGTCACAGCGACACATACTACTACATACTATTTCTACTGAGAAACTCCTCCAAGAACTGACTGATCACCACATTGTCTGCAGCTCCCTCTGTCTTAGAAGCCTTCGGATTTTAACCTGAGCGAAAACATCACTGCTTATTGTATACAGGTATTCACAGCTGGTCCATCCCTGTTGGGTTTGAAAATCCAGAAACCTTATATTTTAGAGTACCATTCTTCCATATTTGTTTCTGGTTGATGATAGCATATAAATGTAGCAAAATGTAGCTCTAGGGAACTCTGATCCACTCGAACGCTGGCTAGATATAATCCAAAGAAAGTTTACGACTGTCTGGAAGAACATCACTCAATGTGATGAGAAGTGTGTACCAAGTGTGACTGGCACATGGGGACTGGTGTAAAACATCTGATTTGACCAAGGGGGTGAATTTACTTACCCAGTCTAGCATGGAGTAACAGTGACACAGCTGTCAGGCTCTTACACATTTTTGGTGATTTAATTAAATAAGGGTTCACCTTGTTTGCCTCTAGGGGATGGAGGGAAAAAAATTCTTTTCATTTGCTGGTGTAATTATCGTGATTTTCCGTTGTTCATTTCTGGGAAACACATTCAACTTCATGGGCTTTTTTGTTCAATATTCAACCGTTTTATCTGTCTCCTTATACTGACAGGAACAAAAACACTGCACAGATTTTTTGTGGCAGTAAAATGTGGTAAAATGTCATTGCTGATTTGATTGTTCTGTGTAACCACCTCATTTTCTAACTTTATCCAGTTCCAGTCTTTTCACTCTGTTACAATTTATGGTCACAATTTAATTTTTTTTCCAGTGCAATACTTGCACAAATGTTCATATATTAGGAGTGTGTGGCGGACCCTCGAATAACAAACAAACAAGTCGGTGAATTTAAAAATTCATGGACAGATGACTAAGCAGACCAGTGCGAATGCAGCCTCCCGGAGACTGTGGCTCAGTCCTGCAGCTGGCAGGAGTTTCCGTTCTTGTTCAGACATCAAGTTTCTTTACAAACACAAATGTGGAATTGGTTTGTATCCCTTCCAGCATTTTGTGTGCTGCATAAATAGAGCACATGCCTTGCATTCCATTTCACTAATATATTCATGAAGAAATAAATATTGGGGCATTGGCTCAATGCAGATCCTTTAAATGTAATATGCCGTAAATGCCAGAGCCCTCTATCAAACAGAAAAGAGCTACAGAAGATAAATATACATTAATTTTATATTCATGTCCTCTTATTATACTCTTTGAAAGGTCCAGAACAAACCATTGCAATGTCAGAGCAGTTCTGGCCAATTGAATTATCCTTATAAATATTAAACTGCTCCACTGTAAACAACATTCGTAGCATCCAATATGTATATATTTATATCATAGTTCAATAATTTTATAAAGAAACAATTATTTTTAAAATTATATTTCGACATAGCAGTGTTTTACTCCTGATAGCTAATGAAACCATCCATCAAATGGAAACATACTAGTTCTTGTTCTGTACTAGACTGGTATCTCGACCTGACCCTCAGCATCGGGGTCGTGGTGGCTTGTCGATATCACTCTTGGAAATGCACTTAATTACTCTTCTTGGCCAGTAATGAACTTTGTATGAATGTTCAACCATTGTGGACAAACACTCCCACAGTCCATCCCAGTCATCACGACGAAGACATAAGAACCAAGTCATGCACCCAGACGGTTTGCTGAAAATAAAGACAGTGAAGAACGATCAGAGCATCATCTGGAAACTTATATTGCATTTGGGTGTGGAGAAGAGGGGGGATGATGGAGCAATGCTCATATCATTATCTAAACATACATGTGGAGCGCACCAGTGATGTGTGAAACACAGCAGTGTCATACAGTGTCATACATGTAAAGCATCCTAGTGATATGTGAAACATGCCAGTGTCATACAGTTCCATACATGTAAAGCACCCCAGTGATGTGTGAAACACACCAGTGTGATACATGTAAAGCACCCCTGTGATGTGTGAAACACAGCAGTGTCACACTTGTAAAGCACCCCAGTGATGATTGAAAGATGAATATGAATATGAGGAAAACATGTTAACAAATATGGAGGCGTAAGGATTTCTGTTTAGTATCACATGAAGAGAGCATTTGATATACATACTGTAAGTGCAGGTTTAATCTGTCAAAGGCACTTTACATAAATGATGAATAAAAAAAAAACTGTTATACTGTATATGTAATTTTGGGGGAAAGTCGTAGAAGAACAAAGAAAAAGTTTCATGAGGGTGGAGGGGCTTATGCGGGACAGTCCTTAGTGTCCTATTAACATACGTACCATTAGCAGCCAGTGACCCATGACCCGACCAGAGCAGGACCAATCTGGTGAACCACGGACATATTAATCAGTCAATAATGTTTTGGGAAGAAAGCCACTCGTCATCTGGGTGAGGAAAACAAAATAAATCTGGAAGAATAATTTAAGAGATACAGCAGAGGAACACGTGCGTTGAGCCCCAGCGGCAGCCGGCAGACAGGCTTCCTGTTGTGTTCACTAAGTTCTGTCTTCCTCTGTGATCCCTCTTTGCATTCAGAGCAGCTTGTTTTATAACACGGTGTCTCTGCTCCTGGTGAATGCTGGGATACCTCGGGGGCACGCTAATTCTGTCACACTCTTCACTTTGTGTAAATGTGTCCTCGGTGGATTTACCATTTTGCTTCATTTGGTCAAAATCGTTTCATCCCACCCATATAGCTGGCTACACAAAAACCCATTGGTATAGCGCCCTCCCCTGGTACCTCAACACAATGCATTCCCTCCATTGTTAATGTTTTGTATCTTTTCCCCATCATCCTTTTCTTTACCACCTTTAAAATTGTTGCTAAAAATTTGCCTTAAGTAATGCCTCTGGTCGCAGTAACCAGATTATTTAAAATGACCCAGAAAGCTCCTTGCATAGTGGCAGCCTCTGGTTTCATATCCAGTTTATCTGCCCCAAAATGGTGGCTCATGGACAATCCCTTTGCATGATGATTCTTTATCTTGACAAAGAGTTTTTGGTTATTGACCTAAATAAAAGCACTATTGCTACATGTGTCATGACATTTGGGGGCGTGAGACAGTTCTCTGCTGAATAAAAAGCAGACACAGGTGCTGCTGCAGGGTGCATTTCGATCCTGCTTTGCTTCACTTTCCAGAATTTCATCTGGAAAATATCCACTCCTGCTAGGAGGATCCTCTCCACGTCCGCTGTGCTGTTCAGGTAGACGGCTGACTCTTAAAACCCTTCCAGTTATGGAAAATGGACACCAGCCAGGAGGCTCCGGCATAAGCCACGTTCGGCAGATGGTTCTGCCACACTGACAGCACCATGCGCTGGGGTTTACCTTAATACCCGAGGCTCCATGCAGATGCGTCCGCTGCCGTAGCATGCGCATTCCTGTCCATATCTATATAAACTGCACTGTGCAAAAGTTGTAGGCAGTAACAATAAAAAACAAACAGGAATTTCTTCTCTTCTCCAAAAGGTCACTCATACATTGTCAGATGTCTGGATAAACACCGCTTGGGTTCCTAAACCTCCCCTCAGGGGCACTAAAGCCATTCCTTGGATTCGCTGAATTTCACAACAGTTCTTTTATTTGATTTAATCCATCTAAGAAGTCAATGAGGTATTGATTAGCCATAGAGGTGTGGGCGGCGAGTGGCTCAGTGGGCTGAGTCTCTGGCCCTGTGATCAGAAGGTTGCTGGTTCAGACCTTGGCAAAAAAAAAAACAGCCACATGTCCGTCGGCCTTAGAGCAAGGACCTTAGCCCCCAGCTCCAGGGGTATCCTGTTGGCTGACCCTGCGCTGTGACCCCCCAAGCTATGAAGAGCAAGGTGGGATAGATGAAGAGAAGAACCTGTACAACATAAAGATCATCTAAACATCATTTTCTTTGACTGCTTAAGACTTTTGCACAATCTGTGTATCTGGGAAAATGATGTGTGGTGAGTGACTGATGCGATACAGCAGGTCCTGTAGGCTTTCCCTCCACATGTCCTACTTTACTTTCAGCTTCTTATAGTTGACAAATTTAATGCCAGCTAACAAAAGTAAAAGTAAAAGCGTGAGCAAGCAGGGAGTCCAAGCAAAAAAAGGCAAGAATCACTGACTACACACCTTTGTTTACAGTACACATCTCCATTCATTTAATTTCCTTGTGTATAAAAAGAACTTTAAATGAGGAAAGTTTGTTGATATTAATTTAAAATAAATAACTGACACGTTGGGTTCCAGTGCAAATTTATGGTAGAGACTATGCTATTACGGCTTGCTAATTCATAATTCATAACTTTGCAAGACAATGAAAAGCTTAATAATAATGTGTCATTCATAAAAAAACACTGCTGCAGGATAATATGGTATGGAATTTAAATGACGATTCATACTTTTATTAGTCAAAATATCACGTAAAAGACGGCAGCTTTATATGTTTCTCGGTACTGTCACCGTTTTTGACACAACAGATATAACGTCTGGATTCAGAATCAGATGAAAGTCGTACTGGAAACCTTTGAATCTGTACAGGCGTAGGGATATCAGATCGGCTTGACTTTGGGTTAGAATGGAAGAGGACAAAGCTATATTTTGGCCAGAAAAACAGCGGCAATCTGCTTCTCGTCAGAAAGGACCCGGCTGGCCCTGGAGATCCGCACTGCCCCCTATCGTCTTTCAAAGTTTACTGCAGCCTGGTTCCTGGAGACAGCATAGAAGCTCCCCAGGCACTGAGCCACAGCAAGTTGGTTTACATGGATACGGATGCGTTAGCTGTGCTTATATGCGACTTGCACGGCTGTACTCTGACCTGGTAGGATGAGATGGCCGCACAGAGTAGGAGTTGAGTTGAGTGATTGGCGGAGGAACGGCATTTCAATTGTTTGAAGAAGGATCAGTGCAGATTTTTTCCTGTCGAGCCCCTTGGCCATGCATTGGGAAGGTACAGTATATTTATCAAAAAATTTACAATCAAGCTGCACTGGTCACCTTGAGTGCGAAGAGTGGGAGCAGATTGGTCATCCTCACGCTAAGGATGGAAACAGCAGGGGGGGGTCCTGTTGGGATACAGAGCTCTAATGCTGACCTGGGGAGTGTCACCCCCCCCCCCCCCCCAGCTCTGTGTGTGTGGAGTTTGTATGCTGTCCCCATGTCACATGGCGGTCTCACTACAGTGTACAGGGTGTACCCCAGCTCTGTGGCACCCAGGATAGGCTCCAGGCCCCTTGTGTCCCTGATTGGGATTAATGGTTAAACATAATTTTTTTTTTTTGCTTTTTAATGTGAATATACAATTTTAGGTGTTTGGCCAAGCAAATGGAATGTTTTCTTGTGGAATTATATAAAATTATTTTGACCTTTTCCAATGCCAGTTTCACAGAAGTGCTTCCCCAACAGAATATCGTGGCAGTAATGATTTCATGAGTTTAACTCGAACTGCTACAAATGCATTTCGTCGTTTCGGAGCATCCCTGTGGTGTACTTAACTTTCAAAGGTCATCTTTTCCTTGAAAGCAACACATTACCCTTCATACAAACAGACCACAGATTTAACTGGATGACATTTTTGTGTTTGTTTTCTCTGTTATTTTCTGGAAGAAAACCAGTAAGTGTGTGAAAGGGGACATTCTCTTTAAGTGTTAGGGTTAGGGTTTTAATGTACTGTGTTCAAGCGTATTGATAAATGGTCCTTCCCTCAACACTGTCTTATTCAACAAGCCTCCTGATAAATCTGCAGATGTTCCTTACACCTTTGCACAGAACGTATGTTTTATTACATATGCACAAATTTGGTTGTTCACTCAGTTAAAGCATGCCATGAATTCAATTCTACTCTTTATATCTTCATACCTTCCTACATTTCATATTTATCTTTTGGTCAGTGGTTTTAGCTGTGATGTGCTATTGGTTCTTTAGAGCTAGGGTTAGGGTTTGGGTTAAGATTGGGCTCAGACTAGGGTTAGACCTTCGCTTAGGGTTCGGTTTATGGCTAACTTTAAGATTTGCTTTGTATGTGTATTTTACACACAAAAGTAATTTACGCACAATTTACTGTTGTAAAGGGAATAATCCTGCATTCCATAAAGAAAAGGTGTAGAGAGTCTCCAGCTGCTAATAACCATGTTGCAACCTGAAATTTTGGGAATTTTAAGTCTGAAATGGGAGATGATGGAACAATAGGTAAGGTATGTGTAACGGAAAAAGGTGCCATATTGAGATTGCTGGGCGAACTGCCCATTGTCTTTAAGCAGACGTTTGTTTGGCCTAAAGCTGCAGCAGACGACTTGGACAGCGATGTGTGTCCATGGGAACCTAAGCATCCGCAGGAAACACAGGGGCCCAGGGAGGCATCTGGCAGCGTGTGGCATAGGGTCCTCTGTCTGCCGCTGGTACCGCTAAACGCTAAACAGTGTGTGGCATAGGGCCCTCTGTCTGCCGCTGGTACCGCTAAATGCTAAATGCATACGCTCCCTGAGCGGCCGCACAGAAATAGGCAGATTAAACAGCTGTACAGCAGTGTCATCGAAAGGAGCGATGAAACAACCATTTGCCTTTCAAAGTGGGAGCGAAAAGTAACAATTACGGATCTAAAAATTACCACCTGATCTGATGAGGAAACAGAAATGATTTACAGAAGTGAAAAATTAAAGATGCTTAAAATTTTACTGCTCCACTACTGATACATGCTCATACTCACCCCATACTCAAAGTTATAATGACTCATTGTAGTCTAATTTCACTTACAATGTTGCCCATATCAATCTTGTTTTAAAACATGACAGATATGTAAGTGAATAAATAGGCAATTTTAGTAAATTAAGAATAGACCATTATTTCTTTTTTCCTGTTTCATTGTCACATGAGAATCATTTTTTGTCTTAAAAAACCCCGTTCGATCAGTCAGATTCTATTTCCTTTATAATGAAAAGCATAAATGTGATTTATGAATCACTGCATTTTACATTATTCCCAATGTATACTTTGAGAATGTGATTGAAGGTAACTGTTGCTTGTCAGGTACTAAATCCTGGTTTTGGACAGAATGGAAAGCATTGAACATTTAAATAAATTCTGTCACAGGAGCTTATGATCGTGTCCATCGTGTTCCTCGTTGTGAGTGAGAAAATGCGTATAACTTTCCTCCAATGTCAATCCAAAGATCTGAAGATTCCTCCTGTGCATTTTCACAGTCGCACAGGAGATACTCCTCGCAGTGTTAGCCATCCAGTCTCAGCCTTGGAGGATGGGGTTTTAAATGGAAAGAAATCGCTCAAGGGGAACTTCTGGGAGTCGAGCCTGCAGCAGAGCAACGTGGTGAGTTATCAAGTACAGCAGAGTGGATTGGGAGCAATGCGAGAGACGAAAGAACCCTTCGGTGGGTGCCAGCGCTTTGTGGATCAGCCGGGCGATCGTGCATTCCTCTGCGGGACAAGAAGGATTCGATTCAGATACAAAACAGGAAGGGAGAAACATGTCTGAGGCTAGAAATATCAAAGAGAAAAGCTTTTATTTCTCTTAGCAAAAACATAAATATTAACAATAAAATATTTGCTTGTACTTCGTGTTTAATTTCCATATCTCGATGACAAGCAGATGAGAGATGCATCAACGGGTGTATGAAGTTTTATTTTATAATGAAATTAATTTGCACATGAATAGTATTGTGTTTATAATTATTTTTGGATGTATCCATTCCCCTATTCAATTTTGTGCAGGATCACACCATACAGAAGCGGGCCTTGCATTGTGAATGTATGTTATATGTTTTCTAGCATTCAACATGGTAGAACAGCAGCAATTTTCATTCATTTTCCCCTTTAAATGCAAAAGTGAAATAACAATAGATTTTAAAAACGTTTAATAAAAATATTATAAAGAATAATAATTGGCCCTGAAGGTTGCTGCCATGGAATGCAGTGACGGTGTTCGGGTCATGGAAGGTCTAGTGAGGATTGGTGTCAGAGTGATGGAGCCTTTGCGTCCAAATCTAACCTTCCTAAGCACTGACTGAAGAACTTGGCAGAAATAAGCCAAACGTTTAGTACACGCTATAATTCATTAGATTCAGGCTACAATCTCTGATTGTTACGATTCCGAAATTTTCATAATATGATACTTGAGTCAGTGGAGGCCTGGCATGCATGAGAGGAGGAGAAAGAATTTAGTAAGAGATGGTTCCGGAAGACAAAATATCAGTTTAACGCAGTTGGATCCAGGACACCCCAGTGTCACGCCCGGCTCCGTTCGGTCCTCCTGTGTGCCACGCCCCCTCATTATCCACGTGTGCTTCCCTGATTGTTC